>CAJUYG010005025.1:0-14930 GCA_910591675.1 Galerucella calmariensis | reverse complement strand
TTTTTTTTATGTTAATTTTTGCATTAAATTTAAAAACAATAACATTTTTGAATAGAGAATGAAGAGACCTTTCAAATGATATATCACAAGCCTATACTTCCCTTTAAAAAAATTGGGGGTTGTACCTGTCATTCTAAGGGGGTTGAAGGTAGGGGTTGCATTTTCACGTTAAAGAATGTCAAGTTATAATTTAAATTTGACGTGTTTCGGGACTTTTTATAAATATGTACAGTAACCGAAATAATGAATTTATTCCATTTGGCTTTTACACACTGTATGAGCTGTGAAAGAACATGTCGCGAGACGTTCAATAAAAATGTTACTATGCCTCATTGTTTTGTACATAAAAATAAAAAGTTAAGCTGAATCGTCATGTTTTATTAATAAAATATTGGTTAGGTATATTCAATTTCTACATCTACATCACAATCGAGATCACAATAGACAATTGAAAACACTTTTCCGATTATATAGGAATATCTTACTATGCATTTTTATCCCCTACAATGTTACAATTAATATACAATTTTATTAATGTTAATAGCTCCAAATGATTAACATAATACTACTAGCTGTGAAATTGAGAATTGTTGCATCTTCTAGCCAACTGAGAAGTAGAATTTATCTATTAGTGGTTAATAATTTTTTTATTGTTAACCTAGGTCAATGGTGGACAAATTCAAATATTTTGATATTTCAAGGATAGTAGTTCAACAAAAACTTAAGCAAAATAATTTTGTATACCCAGGAGATTGTCTTTAACATATTCGCTGCTTGAAATTACCTATCGAGATAAAATTATTTGAATAAAAATGTCATTAGTTTAAAATTCGCGCTCAACCAAGAATGACTGATGACATAACGAGTATATATATAGTATATAATATATCAAAAACTGACAGTGTACTTATCAGTCAGACGACGGGGTAAACGCTTATCGAGGAGCGTTTGTGAATTATTTTCAATTTTTGTCTTAAATTTGGCTAATAGTGGTAGTGAAGACATTTATAAGCCTCGCACCTTATTCCGCTCGCGAAATAATTTTGGTGCTCGGCCAATAATAATAGTCTTCACTACCTTTATGTATAATATACTATTTAATAAAATTCAAGCATTGTGCACCATCTATTACAATATATATGAAGCACAAACTAAGCATGGGAATATGTTTTAAAATTACCAAAAAAATCCAGTATATTCGAGTACGAGGTCGAGAAAGAGTTGCAAAACAACGAGGTGAATCGAGAATTTTTATTGAACTCAAATTCTGTGTTTAATTCATGAACCTATAATATTTATAAAATTATAGTAGAAGCTTATTCATACTGGATACACGTGTCTGTCAATCACCGACCAATTGAACCACTTAAAATTCTGGTCCAGATTAAATATATATATATATATATAGGAGACGATTTATGTGGGGATGTGGCAAGGAAATACCAGGGAGTACTCTTTTTAAAATATATTCCGAGCTTTCGAATATAACATATTCATTTTCAAGGACTAAAAATTATCAAGATATATGGTCAAATTATAAAATAAATTAATGTATACATTTACTCACGTTATTTAAGTGAGAATGTCGGTATAATTGTAAAATATATAAAAAAATTGACACAAAAGTGCATTATAAATTAAACTCCGTTACTTAGTTGGCAAATATTTCTAATAATTTATATATATATATATATATATATATATATATATGTATGTAAATCGTAAAGTATGGGGACATTTTTGTAGACCAATTGATCAGTTTGGGGACAACTGTTGACTTTGGGGTCCGTCCTCAAATTTTTATCTTGGGAATTGGTTAGTTTGAGGACGTGTCCCCAAACTTTTTCAAGAGGAGGAATAATGGTTAGTTTGAGGACATTTGGAAAAAATAGTTTGTTTTTATCTTTTTGAAATACTTTTTAAATTCCTTATAGTTTCTATGAGCAAAAAAAGTTGGGAAGGTATGGAATTGACTCATTTTATGAATCGCAGTAGGTATTTAAAAGCTGTTTCGAGTGCATAGAGAGATTATGTTACTTCTCTCCTTATGTAATGGGTTATTCGAGATATAAACTCTCAATATTGGTAAACAGAATTGAAAATGGAACATGTCGATTAAATAATTTTCATCTGATTCGGGTAAATTTTTATAAATTTTAGTAGGTATAACCTTCAAAGGAGGGTTTTAGTGTCCAGGTTGAATAAAGTGGAGTGGAGGACGAAAGGTGTTAAAATCTCGGTTTTCGATGTTCAAGCACGAATTTTGGCTAAAAGAGAGTTCATATAAAAAAGTATAGCGTAAAATTTGTAGAAAATTGAAAAATCTTCAACTAGAATTAAAATGCTGCTAGTTTAAATGAGCTAGGAAATTCTGATTGGGCTAATTTTTCCGTTTTCGTTCAGGGTGCAGGGACTTGGTCGGTACCTGTCTTCGAATGTCTGCCACTTTCAATAGCCTGGTTGAGAGTTCCTCGTCTACTTCTTCAGTGAAAGAATCTTTCATAATGGTTCCGAACCTATGAAATCTCGTTAAGAGCCTTCTTCAACTAACTGGTCCGCAAATTCATTACCTGCAATCCCCTCACTTCTGCCTCCTCCAGTGACAATGGATAAAGATGTCTGGTTGATCTAGTCATTACACCGTTACGCGTTTTTACTTCTGCTACTTGCACAATATTGTCTTTACCAAAATAAAGTTTAATTATTCTCCAATATTCCATTTACATGGTGGTAACTGTGAATCACGGATGAGTACCAAACTTTCTTCTGTAATTTGTTAGGTGGTAATCTTCCATTTATACGATTGGTGTAGTTGGCTTACATATTTCATTGAAAATCGTTTCCAAAAACGCTGATCTGAATGTGATTATACCGTGAGAGTCTGTTGGTTGTTCGGTCAGTATCTGGGAGTGAGCTTAGGTTACGATGGATGAGGAAGTGTGATGGAGTAATTGGGTCGAGGTCGTTAGGATCATCTGATAAAGCGACAAGAGGACGGGAATCTGGAATGAGTTCAACCTGATTGAGGAGCGTTGAGCATTATTCATAAGTTAAATGAACGTTTAACATAGTACGTTTTAAGTGGAATTTCATTTGCTTAACAGCAGCCTCCCAGAGACCGCCAAAGTTTGGGTCGTATGGTGGAGAGAATTTCCAAACTATATTACGGTTTCATGCTAATTTTTCAAGTTTAGGTTCATTAGTATTTAAAAATTTGGAAAATTCTGATAAATGATCTTCATCACCCTTAAATGTACTACCGTTATCTTAGTACCTATACTTTACTAGGAATTCCTCGTCTAGAAATAAAACGGTTAAATGATGCGAGAAAACACTCTATAGCCATGCCAGACAAAAGTTCAAGATGGATAGCCTCGGCTACAAAGCAAACAAACACACATATTATATAACATTTCGTGATTTCACAACCACGGCCTTTTCTATCGGTTATTGAAAATGGTCCGGTGTAATATATTCCAACATGTTGAAATGGGAATGCGGGAATAATTCTTTCATTGGGCAACGGGCCAATTTGTACCTTATTATCAGGTGGCTTGTGACGAAAACAAGTGATGCATTTTCTTAAAGTTTGTTTTGCTAATATTTTACCTTTTATTGGCCAATAATGTTGCCGGACAAGGGATAATAGTGACTGTGGTCCTGGATGTAAGTATTTATAATAGTGGTAAAAAAATAAGTCAATGGATGCCCTTGCGGCAAAAGAATAGGTTGTCGTTTATCTATTGGTAAATCAGAATATTTTAATCTTCCTCCTACACGAATTAATTGACTATATCATCAATAAAAGGAATAAAATGAAAAAGTTTGGATTTTTTCTCAATATATTTGCTATTTTTTTATCAATTGATGATATTCATTGCTCCAACTCTCAACAAATTCTGTAATTAAATTGAAGATACTAAAAGTTTTAAGCACAACGTGGGATTACTTTTTCATTTTTGGTACATCTGAATTTTTTAAACAAGAATTTGGCCAAAACAAGGTGAGCCAAGATGAAGACTCAATAGTATATAGAAATGATGGGCCATTCCACCAAATATTACATGAACAAAGTTTTTTAGAAGTTATGCCTCTTGAGGCTAAGTCGGCAGGATTTTTAATGAATTTGACAAAATTCCAATTATCAACATTCGTTGGTGTTTGAAGTTTTGATATTCTATTGGCGACAAAAGTTTCTAACAAATTTGGTTCGGTTTTTATTCAATAAAGAACGACTTGAGAATCCGACCAATGAAACACTGTCATATTACTATTTATTGTATCATGTATTTGGTTTACTAATTGAGCACCTAATAGGGCGGCACATAGTTCTAATCGTGGATTCACAATCAACTTAAAAAGCACGGAGAAAAATAGAATGCTATTCTGGAAATTTGTACTGTTGCACAAAATAGTAAAACGTGATATATTTTATTCTTCCATGGTAGTCATTATTTTGAAATGTTGGTGAAATTCTTCTACTTTTTATCCAACACTATTTTATCATGGAGATAATTTTTAAACGAATCAGCGGAATTGATTTTTCAGCATATATCGTTGGAAGGGACTTTTTTGGTTTAACTGCTGATAGGCTAAGAACCTTAGATCATTTCTGAGTCAAAAATAGTAATTTAGTTTCTGCATGTAATGCGATAGGGCCGTTATAGGTAATTCAAGCAATGCTCACGGTTTCATATGAAATGTTTGCAGAAAGTTAATAACATTTCAAGTTGGCGCTACTTTGCAGCTCATGCAATACTACGGTTCCTGTTATATTTATCAGGTAGACCAGAAAAACTTTTTAAAACGCAGATTTATTTGGCATAACTGTTTGGTAATTACTATTTTCCATATTTTCCTATACGACGTTTCAGAGTAAAAGTGTTGGATGTAGTATATTACGTAACGAGTGCGGAAAGTTACATTTTTCACACGAGTGGGAAGCTCCTACGAGTGTGAAAATCACTTTCGCACAAGTAATGTACACTATTTTTCCTACGACCTTGCGATAATTGTAACAAATATTGTTCTTGCGCGATCGATCTTTTTTGTTTATTTACAGCATCAGTTGTCAGGTCGGTAGATTGTGTTCACTGGTTTCTAAGTCTAACACGTCGGTGAATGATTTACTTACCGTTCAGACTTCGGTAAGTAAATAACTTACCGACGTCTTAGCCCTACATACATTAAAGTGGTCCTAAATAATATATTACTTCATTCATTACACAAAAGGAACAGAAGAAATAAGAATATTGATATTTTTTTAATGAACAGAATCGAACAGACCAATATAAATAGTATATTAAGTATTAAGAACGGTAAGGGTTGTTTACCAGTCGACAGCAATGTTTGGAGGCTGAGCGTAGCGAAGCCACCAATTTTGCTGGAGACCGATATTATCCTTAACGTTCGAGATGCTTATACCATTTTTTGCGCGATCGTATTGAATGAAAATAAATTTCGAATAAATTAATTCAAATTTCTTCGAAATCAACGAAATGTCGAAAGTGACATTTATACTTTTCGATCAGTTTAGAATATAATTTGCATTTCGGTGAAATTGTTTTTACTATTTATTACTTTTTATATTGTTCTGTTCGGTTCAGTTCATTAAAAAATTATAAATCTTCTTATTTTTTTTGTTCCTTTTGAGTAATGAATGAAGTAATTCATTATTTAGGACCACTCAAATGTATGTAGGGCTAAGACGTCGGTAAGTAATTGACTTACCGACGTCTGAACGGTAAGTAAATCACTTACCGACGTGTTAGACTTAGAAACCAGTAAACACAACCTACCGTCCTGACAACCGATGCTGTAAATAAACAAAAAAGATCGATCGCGCAAAAAAGTAATAAATAGCATGAAAACAATTCCACCAAAATGCAAATTATATTTTAAACTGATCGAGAAGTATAAATGTCACTTTTGACATTTCGTTCATTTCGAAGAAATTTAAATTATTTTATTCGAAATTCGAATATTTCATTACGGTCGCGCAAAAAATGGTATAAGCATTTCGAACGTTAAGGGTAATACCGGTATCCAGCAAAATTGGAGGCTGAGCGTAGCGAAACATTGCTGTCGACCGGTAAACAACCCTTACCGTTCTTGATACTTAATATACTATTAATGTAATGGTTTTTTAAAAATAATGTTGACATCGGTGAGTGCGGAAATGAAATGAGTGAAATTCACTTTGCAATGAGTTATGTACACCATTTTTCCTACGGCCAAAAATACCTTAGGTTTTTCGCTACTATCAGTATCAACTTCCATTATAATAAAAAACCGAAACTAACACTTTTTATTTTTAGTTTATCTCACAATTATAATTCGTTTACACTTTTATGTAATAAATATTTCACTTACACCTCACAAAAACTATTTCTATGTTTTTTGTTATAATTTGAGAATTTTGATTGAGCCTACTTTATTATTTTTCCCTTCTATAATTCATTATAGTAGGTATATATTTTTCACGATCACGCGATAAATTTACGGAATATCATGGTTTTATTTATTTGAAAACATCAATAACTGTACCTACCTACAACATATGATTATTTTTGAAATAATCAGTTTGTAGTGCAAAATATTTTCAAAATAACGCAGAAGAAATTTTAATTCTTCATAATTTGATTTTTTTAAATTTCTACAGCTATACTATAGATATACCCAAAATAAGAACATTTGACAGCTATCCGCGTCATGACAATACGGAGAATGCTGGAATAGACCGCAATTCGATTTCCGGCCGTACCTAGCTGTTTTTTTTGGCGAATCTTAATAATTTTTGAACATATTTTGTGTTTTGTGCTATATTTGTAGTTATTACGTAGGTAAATTTAAATAAGAAAACCACGTTAATCAAATTCATGCGAACCGTGCGATATGATATCACACTAGGGTGATATCATAGCGCACGGTTCGCGCCACTATGATGATATGAGAAACTTCAAGCCAGAGTAGATAGTGCGATATATGTTAATTTCCTATATGGTCGTAGGAAATAGTTATTTTCCTAACAAGTGCGGAAAGTGATACTTTCCCACACCGGACTGCAGTTGACCCGAACGACGCGGAGCGAAGTTCGGGTAAGCGGTCAAGGGCGGGAACGACACTACGCATGAGTTGGGGACTTTATTCTTTCTACGACCGTATATACAAAAAAGAATACCAACCCATTTTTCAAAAATTATTTCATACATACATATACAAAACTTCAACTAAAAACTACTAATAATTATAAATATTAATATTGAAAACACAATTCTGTGAATTACTTGAAATTGCCGGTCCAGTGGAGTTATTTGCTGTTAACTGGTAAGTAGATGACTGTTGTAACAATAGTTATAACTTCCGGAGTAAAAAATTATCTAATAAGCTTAAAATTTGCCTAAATTCACTTTTCCGCACTTTCAAAACTAAAATGCGTACGGGAAAATGGGTTAAAACGCACGGTCGTAGAAAAAAGATTATGTACACTTCCACTTATAATTAAAAGAAAATCCTATTATACCATTACTGGAAAATATCATGTTTAACTACTATTTTGTGCATCAATTACCCCTCTTGCCAGTCTATTGGTGAACCTGAGAATAAAATAACTTCCAGAGATCTCTGTCATTTTTATCCAACAATTCTTTTTCCGAAAGTTGTTCAATAAATAGATTTATAGATTGGCCTTATTCTGTACAATTATCCGTAACAGCTGTAAATTTAACATCGATGTAGTTAAAATCGCATTGTTAAATCAAATTTAACAGCGCGGTTAAAAATCGTATTCTGAACCATCCGATGTAAAAAAATTATTGAGAGCGCAATATTACATCGTAGCTAACTTTACTCATATTATGTTGTGTAGTAGAATTTACCTAATTTTTAAGTTATTGGTCCGATTATGAAGGAACCAGAAGGAAGAAGACTTTTTTAGTGGGATTATTTATTTATCATTTTTATTTAAAAAATGGATGGCGTTTGCATTTCCTGGATTTTTTAAATGTGGCTCTAGGTATCAAATTAATTTCTTTATTTAGCCTGTAATAGGCAATGAAAAGGTCTTACGGTATATAAAACGGATTTTTCTTTTTATACGCATATAATTCCTAAAAAAATATTTCAATTTATAAATTTGGCTTATTTTTTTGTTTCGATATTGCTAATACACACCGTCCCGAAAATGGGATGATATTGATGTTCATTTTGACTCATTTCATGAAAATTTACAATTCAACTTATAACAAACAGTGTCGAAACACTCCTAACGTCGAATAGTTTGGTCGGCATTATCTTAACAGCGAAAATGTTATTATACATCGATGTAAGTTACATCAAAAGCGTACAGAATAGCTTTTTCGTAACATCTCTCAACCTTGAAGATTTACAGCACTGTTACCGCTAACATTTTTGTACAGAATAAGCCCATTTTAGAGATATGACAGCTACATATCTCAGTTAGATATTAGCATTCACGTTAAATGCATATGGGTTTATTTGATTGTATGATTATTTTTATTTTTTTACAGAAAAATATTGGAATTTCACAATTCTCAAGTGATTTGTAAACTATTTGTTTGAATCAAATAAAATGATTCTTGCAACAATATTTTTTAATTAACATCTAGTCAGCGAAAGAAGCTTTTTGTAATTTTCCAGAATTGATAAAATCAACATCTACACTTTGTTTCTTTGTACTCAAACAGGTCAGCATTTGATACAGTTTCTAATTCTTTTATCAAATTATTAAAATTGATCATCTTATTATTCGACTAGAGTACTAAGCTATTTATGGACGTTCTTCTGAGACATTCCTCAGGAACTAAGTAGATCTTTTAGGTCTCAGTGAATGTCACACCATCATACATACATTTATGGACGCTTTTTTATAAGAAATTATGTAAGATGCTACAAATTTTCTATAGTTGAATCTATCCCAAATATTTATAATTTGATGATCATTTGATTTAACGATATCATGACTGAATTAACAACACCTAAGAAAAAAGTTAGAAAAACTATAGGTCTTTATTTGTGAGGAAAACTAGAAAGTGACCACGCCCAATTGAAAAACACCATTTGCTTATTATCTACTGTAAAAAAAGTTTGGGCAGTATGTTGTTTTTTCGATTACAACAGCGCGTAAATAGAAAAAAAAGAAAATCGCAAAGTTCGTTTTTTACGAAATATGTCCAGCACCACCCTGTTATTTTGGATATCAATATGAGGGCGGGGTGGATAATATTATGTGAGTAATGAATTATATAATGAGCCATACGGGTGTGAGAATAATGTTTTTGTTTAAAAAAAATTTCTATGTGCTATTATATTTCATGAAGAATTGGAGTCCCCAAACTTCACAGTATATTGCAAACTTCCAGAAAAACAAACATTTTCCAGAATTTTCATATTTATATTGATTGTAACGTAAATGTATACTTATGTATACAAAAAAAATTGGCTGTTGAAAATGTCCCCAAACTTTACGATTTACATACATATATATATATATATATATATATATATATATAATATATATATATATATAACCTCTACGTAGAGACAAGTGGCGCCTCTTCTGGTAATTCATACATGAGATCGAGTTGTTTACAAACATGATAACCTATATGAATTCACTATACCTATAGTACGTGTTTAGTTTTTTATTATTTCTTTCAATTTGTGCAAATTTAATTTATAAATAAAGAAGTAGATTGAAAAAAAAATATTAGTATTGTTTAAAATAAGTCAAGATCTGCAAACACAGATTATTGTGTAACAATAGTAAAACGTACTTGAACTTCCTTATTTATTGTTAACAAAAAAAAATGTTTCAATAATTGTCTTAAAAATGTTTGTAGAGGCCTTTCTATATTCATACTTAACAAAATCACGTCATAAAAGTTTAAAACATTTAAATACTTTGTTTATAATAAGTAATATATTATAATAAAAGAAAACAAAGTCATCCACAAGATATTTTTAAAATCAACATTATTTACGACAAAAAAAGAAATCGAAAATAAAATGTCATTAAATGTAAAAGTGTGCAAGACGTAAACATTTTAATAGAAAATAATAATTATTGTTCAACAAAAGTATAGACAACATTTAGTTGCAAATAAAGATGCATAAACTTATATGTAATAGAGCATTATTCAATATTGTTAAAAATATAAGGCCAATTATTTATAACCAAATGTTGTGAGTGTTAAAACACAATAATAATATTGTAAACGGTAAATTAAAAATAGAGAAAGCTTTAGATCGGGTAAGAAATATAGCTATTTGCCTAACAAGTGCGGAAAATATATTTTCCTACGACCACATAGGAAAGTGACATATATCGCACTGACTAGTTCTATGGAAAGTGACCTTTATTCATACGCGTACGGAAAAAAATCTTATCCGTACGTGTGCGGATAAAAAAGCTGTCAAATTGAATGTTGAAATGCTAGTCTTTTTACTCCGCAAATTAATATGTATATGTGAAATGCTTATTTCCTAAGTTGATTTGTCCATATAATAATATAATATAATCTATTTATTTCATTTAAAATTAAAAAAAAGAAATACCGAGCCCGGACTCGAACCACCCTACTGCTTGTCAAAAATCGAGCCCACGGATGCCTAGACCGCTCGGCCATCCCACTGATGTAGCTTATGGTTCTTGTCCAAGATACTAATAAGCGCTAAGGAAATATACACAACAGTTTATTTATTCTCCAAAATAAAATGTGTTTATATCGACATTTATTGGACTTTCATGTTATTAAAACAATAAATATACGTTTTCAATTATTTGAACAATGAATCCTTAAAATAGCTAGTTAATACTTTCAATCTCCTACAGGTAGGCAACAAGTTAAATATTAATTCTAACTTTTTTATAAAGGTACTTTTTCCATTGCATAAAAATCACAATTTTCTGGGCCAATTTCAAAGGTAAGTAATCAAAACCATATAAAGTATTTACAAATACACATATGTAAAACCTCTCACATCTACATAAAAAAGCAAGATTATACATGCCTAATTTGGTAAAAATACTTCCCACTCGTGTGAAAAATGTCACTTTCCGCACACGTTACGTAATATACTATTACCTAACTAAAAAATACTCACCCTCTTTCTTACTATGAGATTTAGAAGAACCAGATGCATTTTGACCTCTTCTTCTATTTAAAATAGGACTAGAATAAATAAGATGCCGAAGGGACCATCTTCCAGGAAATCTCTTTTTACGCTGACCAGCAACGCAAGGCGTTACATCATTTTCTATTGAACCTTTCATTATATTCTTCCAATATTATTAATTATTGTTTTTTTTAATCGGTCAATTGTGTGTTGAACAGAACATTTTTGTGTTCGTATATATTGTTAATATCTGAAACAAAAGAAAAATGTGGTTAAATATTGGCAATCCAAATTGTATCAGCAGTATCCAAGGCTAATACTTTTATGGCTTTATTGCATGTCATTATCACATCTCAGGTCAGGTCAGTTTCTTAAATCGTGGAAAGAACTATATCTACTTAAAGTTACTATAAAATTATTGTATATTTCGTCAATTTTGAGTACAACTCTGTAATATTCCGATAAAAAGCTAGTTGTTAAAGGATTATTGCATTCCAATATTCTATGTACTTTTTGAAACAAACAATAGAAAATGAAAAGTTTATTTTATTTTATTCAGTTTTTCATGTTGTCGCTTTATTTTCCATTATATTTTTGTTGAACACATTTCATTGAAACTAAAACAAATAAAAATTTCCGTTTATTATCAAAATACCCATTAAATCTAAACAAATAAATAATGTATTTGTAGTTCTTGCAACACGTGGCCACTGACCTTTAAAAAACAACAGACAATTTTGAATGGAACTATAAACACATCCATTGCTTCGGGGTCACCCGGATATTTAAATTTTTCCCCATCATCTACCCGCATATTTTTACTTTGTAATTTAGTTAAATTGTATACAGGATGACCTGTAACTAATAGGCCATATTGAGATAGAAAATGCTAGGCCTTCAAATATTACTATCTGACGTAATTTGCTATAAATAAAATATTGATAATAAAACGATAGATGTGGCAAAGTTGAAATGATGCGATTATTTTTTTTACTTGTCAAAATTTTGGTGGTTTAAACCAATAGTGATACATTGTTCTAGCCAATCATTTGATATTATACTGATAATTCTGCTTCCTCATCTGCTCCTTGTTTATATTAAAACGTCAAAAATTTACTTTGAATTTGTCATTATTGACAACTAAAAGTGCTTTGAAGTTTATTGAAAAATGAACACAAAAGGATTCAGTGCCATCACCCAAAAGAATATTGAACATACAAAATTTTAAATTGTTGAAAAAAATAATCTTCCCAAATACAACGCGTTCTTCAAATTTTATCACATAATTTTTTATTGGAACTTTAGTTCTTTACGCCAGGTTATGTTTGAGCGACCAGGGGTCGCGACGCAAAAGATCTGACCGTCACGCGTTACGTTACGCTACGTTATGTTACGTTGCTTCGTTATGTGCCTTGCTTGCGTGCTTGTGCCTCCTTAGTCTCTCTCTCTCGTTTACGAAGCAGCGATTCATAATAATAAATATGCTCCTGCCGGGATTCGAACCTGGGCCGCCCGCGTTCAATGCGAGCATTCTACCACTGAACCACCGATGCTATATTTAAATTTTATGCAAAGCTGGTATTCGCAGTGCTGGTGATCTACTTGAATTTGTTCCGATAAATTTTTACTATTATTTCCAAAATTTTTTTTGCGCGATTAAGGGGTTTAGCACATTTATTTTTCGAAATACAGGGTGTTGAAATTTTGAAAACTTAAATGTTTTAATTCGATAACTTTAAAATGGATGGATAAATTGATTTGACATTTGGCAGGTTGTTTTTAAATGTAAAAGGGCATATTTTGAAAGAAATTGTAGTTTGTGCAACTAGTGTGGATATGATGGCCATATCGCACGAGGACGAAGTTTGAGCACGACGCCGTGGGCGGAGTGCTCAATCGTTCAAGTGCGATATGGACAATCCGCACGAGTCGAGCAGCATATTTTTTCTACGACCCACTTAAGAAAAAATCTAGAAAATAAAAATTTCTATAAACTGTAATACTTATAACTTCAAATTAAACATTTTACAATTCAATTTTATGTTTCCACTAATTTTGTGGTAAACGTACAGTTCTTGAATGTCCAATTTGTATAATGCTACGGTTTCCTTTTTTAAATATACGATGCTGTTATGAGTTGTTGCTGTTATGAGATGTTGCCAGTCGGACTCCCTCATGAAGGGTACCGTACCATTATCTATAATAATGAATATTCTGATAAATATTTCAAACGTCTACCTGTTGTCGTTATTAATATCAAGCAGAATAATTATTTAAAAATAAAATTAACAGTAAAAAAAATTTCCTCACGGGGAATCAAACCCGGGTCTACCGCGTGAGAGTCTGGTATGCTCACTACTCATCCACCAAAGAATATGAAAATCTTTTATCTATAACGTCAAATGTATTACATAATTTTTTCTTAAAAGGAACTAAAGTTCCTACCGTGTGTCCCGCGACACGTTCTACCTTTTTTTCATCACTCAAACTTGTTTTTTTCAGGCAAAAACAGTCAAACAAACCGAATTTAGATAAAAACACTTCGTGATTTAATCAATCGGTTTTTTTTTTCAAATTTTTGCCAAATTTTCGTGGAAAAGAAAAAATTATCCATGAAATTTGAAGCACTCGTGGTATTACCTCTTATTATTACTGTGAAGCAGTGTCAAGCGCATTTAACAAATGGAGATTTTCTTTAAATGTGTCTTCCGCAGATTCGTTTTTAAATCTGTTCCATTCTTTGAATCGCTTTTTATATATAATCAATTTATAAAATTGGCATTACGATCCTTCCCTAGGGGACACTTGAAATGATAGAGAAAGAACTGATAGATGATACTTCTGTAGAATTGTTTTAGAATTACATTTCTATTATTTTTCCTTCAACCACTATGCAAAACACGCTTACCTACACAAATTTTTATACACAAAGCTACCTGTCAATTTTTTTTGACAATTCAACCTAATAGTGAATTTCTCATTGGTGTAAAATTTTTAAATTTAAACCAAAAGTAAGTAAATTATTTATTCCATTATTAATTTCAATTTATTTATTATAAAAACATTAACCTATTAAGCATTATTTAAGGCATTATGAACCAAGATTAAAATAATCATAATATAATAAATAATACAAAATTGTTCAAATTTTACAATTAATTATACACATTCCTCTGATTTTTCTATTTATTTTCATATTGAAGTTCTACCTGTTCAAAGTTTAAATAAAATAGCTATATTAATTACTGTATTTCTTTTATTAATGAATGTGGTTGTAGAAAAAATATTGTGTACAACTTGTACGTAAATCACTTCCTCCACTAGCTAGATTTGCGGCAGTGTCGAAAAATTCTGCGCTCGTGGGAAAAGTAACGATTTGCGCACTAATTGTACAAACTACTATTTACCTTATTTTTGCTCATCACTTTGAATAAAAAAGCTGGAAAAAGGTATGTAAGCATTGACTAATTACGCGCCCTTGCGATTAGATTGTAAAACTAAAAACAATTGCTGTATTCCTTGGAAAATTTTGTAATAATTTTATTCCGGAAGATACAGCTACCTACTCATTTCTCTCAATCAATCACAAAGATTGTAAGTAATAAATATTATTTTGTATCCATTTGATGAATCATTTTGTGTGACAATTTAATTCATGTATAAAAAATCGCATATGCCACAGTGCAATTGTCACTTTGACAGCGGCATAAGTTAGTTCTAACTTTTACAGCGATAAATTAACTCAAATGGTTACTACTTATAATTTAAATATTCTGTCGTTAATTTATCTTGCC
>CAJUYG010005024.1:0-14935 GCA_910591675.1 Galerucella calmariensis | reverse complement strand
ATAATAAGAAGCAATTTTCCGGTATTTTGCATCCTCAAGCAAAAAAATGGTACTTAATCTGATAGATTATTTCAAGAATGGATGAAAAAGTGAAAATTAGTCAACCAGTGTGCAGGAAACATTAACTATCATTATGATCTTCGGGTATATTTGTAATCTCACATTTTGGTAACCTCTGTGTCTTCTGATTTGATACATATGGTTAGTCACCTTTGAACCCGCTCTATGAGAGCGCTTTTGACTATACCTACCTCGTATCTTCAAATACATCTCTCAAAAAGCAAAGTATGTCTTACCATATCCAGCTAAACTGGGATGTGAAGCACTGTCTCATTGGTGCTAGAACTAGAGCATCCATGGAAGAATTTCTCAAAGAAGGACTAAGTGAAATGACTGTTAAGTCTTATAGAGGCTACACCAAAAGGTTGAGGCGTCAAGGTATTTCAGCTTCTGACTGGTAGTACTGAACTAAACAATCAATCAAGATAGGTCAGAGGAACTTTCACCTCCATCTAATCTTGAGTTCGGAACTGAATTCTTCTTCTTGACAGCGGGCTTTTGTTGCGATCTATGCTTCATCTGAGTGGGATGAGAACCAATCATAACACAAGCTCAAGACCGTTTGAAAATCCTGACTGCTAGGAGAAACCCAACAGTTACGGCTTTAAGAATCAACAGCTTCCTCAAACAAGCTACTGCACTAGTTATTTCTGGCTAGACTATCGGAAGAAGGTTGCATATTTGTAATTTGTGGGCAAGAGAACGCCGTACACGGTTATCGGCAACGCAGTATTGATTTTCTATACTTTCATGGTGAGGTTAATAGAAACATATTGGGCGTTTGAAAGTTTTGGGTCATTATCACAAAATTATATCCGGATAGGTTTGCAGTAAGGCCAGAACATTTTGATAATAAAATTAATTTCGATGTAACTGATAAATAATTTAAGATTGGTATAATTCTCGGTAACGGAGTGAGATTTGATAAGTATGTTCATGGATGCTAACGATTTTTATATTGTAAATTCATAGTTTTATAGCACTCTTAGCACTTTATTGCTCCGTTAAAAAATGTTAATAAAAAGTGCAATGGGAGTAGAGTAGGTAGCGGCAGTACAGGTGAGATAAAAGAAAACAAGCAACGCTCTTTTTATACAGTGTGGAAACCACTTATGCAATAAAATTGTTTATGTCATTATTTTAGAAAATTATAAAAAATGCCGAGACACGTCAACTTTAGAATTAATTTGTGCGTTATGTAAACATAAATGTAAATGTACAGGGTGATTCACGCAAGTATGCCATAGTCGGTGTTGTTTTTTTAAATGAAACAACCTGTATATTTGCATATTTTTGAAATCCTCTTAATGAACCGATTCCAACAAACTAGATAATGTATGGTCAATTATGAATTATACAGGGTGAAATTTTAAAATTAATAATTTATTACACTACAATATTGGTACTTTTTTAAATTAGCTAAATATGGATTTATCAAAAATCTAAACTAACTAATTATTAGACGTATTTGTGTATTAAACAAAACCTGCTACGCCCATGAATTTTATCATAAATAACTAAAAATTGCCCAAAAACGCCAATAATTAGACAAAATCGGTAAATAATGTGGATTGTTTTAAATCGGTAAATAATGTGGATTGTTTTCTATTCTGTCAGTTGTTGATGTGTTGACAGTTTATACTGAAAAAGTTAAATCTTTGTCAAACACTCTTTCCTTGTCTACAGAACAATAAAATGTTTAACTGAGACTCACCGAATTGAGATTTTAATGATGATCGGATACGGGGATAACTGCAGAAGTCAAGTTGAAGTGGCAAACTTAATTAATCATAGGTATCCCGAATTGCGTAATATTTCACAAAGTACTGTGTCTAAAATTCATGCACAATTCAGAGAACTTGGACATGTCAAACCATTGAAAAGAAAACCACACTTCGTTGAAGATGATGTGAAAGTGGATATTTTGTTAAGTGTCGAAGAGAATCCAACTTCAAGTACACGACAAATTGCCCGTGAAAATAGTAGTCATACAACTGTTCTAAGATGTCTTCATAAAGAAAAACTTCATCCCTACAAATTACCTTTAGTGCAGGAGTTAACAGAAGACGATCCAGGTCGTAGAATGGATTTCTGTGAAAGATTGATGAATAAGCTGAACAGAAATGAGATAGCTCTTGGTACTTTTTTTTTCTGACGAATCAACATTCACATTGAATGGAGAGAACTGTAGATATTGGTCAGCAGAGAATCCTAATTGGATGCGTGAGACACATACTCATTACCCTCAAAAGGTGAACGTTTGGGCCGGTATCATAGGCGACCATATTATTGATCCTATATTTGTAGATAGAAATTTGACAGCTGGAAAATATTTAAATATGCTTAGAAATGAAGTTATTCTTGCGTTGGCAAACTTTTATCCCAACGCAATAGATCCTAGCTCACCGAATGAAAATGTTTGGTTCCAGCAAGACAGGGCAACACCCCATTATGCTTTAATGGTAAGAACTTATTTAGATGAAATCTTCCCCAATAAATGGATTGGACGAAGAGGTACTAATGAGTGGCCAGCTAGATCGCCAGACCTTACGCCGTTAGATTTTTTCTGTAGGGGTTATCTCAAGAAAAAAGTATATGCAACACAACCAACTAGCATTGTAGACCTCAAAGACAGGATAGCTACAGGAATACGGAATATTTCACCCCGAACTTTAAAAAAAGTTAAGGAGGAGTTCTATAGAAGACTGTGCTATTGCCAACGACTAGGTGAAGAAAATTTTGAGCATTTATTTTAATGTATTAAAAATCAAATACATCAGGTATTTTATGTATGTGTTTAATAACTGTAAAAATAAAAATTCCACCCTGTATGATTTATAATTGACCATACATTATTCAGTTTGTTGGAGTCGGTTTATTAAGAGGATTTCAAAAATATGCAAATATACAGGGTGTTTCATTAAAAAAAAAACAACACCGACTATGGCATACTTGCGTGAATCACCATGTACATTTACATTTAGATTTACATAACGCACAACCCAATTCAAAAGTTGACATGTCTCGGCATTTTTTATAATTTTCTAAAATAATGAAATAAAGAAATTTATTCCATAAGTGGTTTCCACACTGTATTTAAAAAGTTATAGGTTAGGTTATTTTCACGATGACTTCGTCAGAAGCACAGGCTTTTGGGGTGAATTGTAATCCCTAGGAGTGACCTAACGAAGGTCGTAGTGAAGGTGGCGAGAAGGCCCCACCCACATAGAACCTAACCTAACCTAATTTCACGATCTAAGAAATTGAGATGGAATAATGACATGCAATAAAGTCATAAAAGTATAAGCCGTAACAGATAACACTAAAAACTGCCGAAATATAAATCAAAACAAACCTGGGTATGGCAGCTGAAACATTTTTGTGTAATTGAAATTCAATAATGTGGTTGGATGAACAATCATATGGGAAACTATTGTAATTAACTTTTTCTAATGTGAATGTGATTATAATATAATGATAATTAACGTTACATGAATATTTAGTTTATCTTTCTCATAATAGGTAATTCGAAACCAGATAGTGAGCATTTAAAATTGCTTATTTAGTAAAAGTTTAAGTTTTTTTAGAAGGTGAACTGTTACCATAAATTCATTAACAATACTAAACAAAATTTTGTACATGATATTTATGAAGGAATTAATTTTCGAAAAACAGAATTGTAGGCAAGAATTTCTGCTAAGAGGAAAAATATAAAAATGTTTGGTTATATTATTCATTGTTCTATTAATTTATCTCAACCAATGAAAACGTATATTTAGAAAGTGGGATCAAATAAAAACTAATAGTATTCCTGTAAGTTTTTTATTATATTTTTTTAATTTGTTAGGATTATTTTTAATAAACCAGGTGTTTCACATTTGACCCCTCAATTTTGATTTTCAAATGGCACCCCCTGTATATTGTCATTTAAAATTGCGTGTCGTTCTATTTGAAATACAACGATAGCACATACTTGTTAGGTTTTCAATTAATAATAACAAAAGCATCAATATTTCATGAAGTATGAATTTCAACTGAAATACCTCTGATGTAATTCAAAAAACGAACACAGAAAGTGTTCAAAACTATTTCCTGCAGAATCCATGCAAGCTGCAAAACGTGTTAAAAGCTTTCTTGTGCAGGCCGTCTGAATATAATGGTGTAACGCTACAACATGCTTTACGAATGCGTTCTTTAAGATCCTCTAAAACTAAATCATAAAATACTTCTACCTAAAATTGTAACTCTTACGTTGTCAGTAGTAACTACTGTTTTAAAAGCCATCTGAAGTTTGGCCGCAGGAACTATAAATTTCAGCGGGAATTTTAAATATCAAATTGAGGAAGAATTTTACCTTTTTTAAAAATAAATTGACTTTTTACCAAAATAACACAAAATGCAGGAAATTTGCTGTGTTCGTTTTTTTAATTGCTTCAGAGGTATTTTAGTTGAAATTCATACTTCATTAAATATTGATGCTTTTGTTATTATTAATTGAAAACCTAACAAGTATGTGCTATCGTTGTATTTCAAATAGAACGACACGCATATCTTGCCTGCATTCGATAACTTGGGACACCCGGTATTTCTAACTTAATCCCCAAGAGATCCCAAAAAGTTACTAGAAACAACAAAAAATTTATACAGACTGACAGTATATTTTTAGTTTCAGCTTTACCACTTCTAATGGATGAAGAAAAATTACAGATTGATTTCTTGCCCGAGAAAAAAAAAGAACCAACACCATGGTACACTTACTTTTGCGGTTTATCAGGTAATATTGAAAAATTCAATGTTAAAGTTATACACAACTCCTTCTAGTTTGTCGAAAAATGTTGAAACTCTATATTATACAGGGTGGTCCTAAGGTAATTGTACATAAAAGTACAGTACAATCTTCACTTCAAAATATTGCGATTTAAATCAACTAGCCTTAATAAAATGTTACCAACTTCGTCCTGCAATATGGCCATCATATCCACACTAGTTGCACAAACTACTATTTCTATCAAAATATGCCCTTTTACATTTAAAAACAACCTGCCAAATGTCAAATCAATTTATCCATCCATTTTAAAGTTATCGAATTAAAACATTCAAGTTTTCAAAATTTCAACACCCTGTATTTCGAAAAGTAAATGTGCTAGACCCCTTAATCCTCATATCATTTTGTCCAATTTTACGAGAGGGATCTACATGAAAACGTTGTAATTACCCTTAACGTTCGACATGCTTATATATAACTTTTTTTGCGCGATCGTATTGAAATAAATTCCGAATAAAATAATTTAAATTTCTTCGGAATGAACGAAATGTCTAAAGTGACATTTATACTTCTCGATCAGTTTAAAATATATTTTGCATATTGGTGAAACTGATTTTATGCTATTTATTACTTTTCGACGTCTGAACGGTAAGTAAATCACTTACCGACGTGTTAAACTTAGAAACCAGTAAACACAACCTACCGACCTGACAACCGATGCTGTAAACAAACAAAAAAGATCAATCGCGCAAAACAAATTATGGAAATAATGGTAAAAATTTATCCGAAAAAATTCAAGTAGATCACCAGCTCTGCGAATACCAGCATTGCATAGAATTTTAATATAGCATCGGTGGTTCAGTGGTAGAATGCTCACCTTCCACGCGGGCGGCCCGGGTTCGATTCCCGGCCGAAGCATATGAATCGCTGCTTCGTAAACGAGAGAGAGAGACTCAGGAGAGAGCACACGCACGCAAGCAAGGCACATAACGAAGCAACGTAACATAACGTAACGTAACGTAACGTCGCGACCCCCGGTCGCTCAAACATAATCTGACGTAAAGAACTAAAGTTCCAATAAATCGCCCTAAAAACAAAAAAAATATTTTCAATTAAAAAAATTACTTCTTTATTTCGGCCCATAGATATGTACGTAGCAACGTTAATTCTGTTACTTTCTGTTTCAGCGGCCTTAATGGTAATGTCATTAGGACTATCAATCGCCTGGATCTCCCCAGTTATACCAAAACTTACGTCCAACGATACCGACATTAATCCTTTGGGAGCACCACTATCCACCCTTCAAGTTTCTTTACTACCAGTTCTTTTATTTTCTTCGACTACACTAACATATCCAGCTTGGGCGATAATCGTCGACAAAATAGGAAGAAAAACCACTCTGAGACTACTTGCTGTTACTTTAATAATAAGTTTAACAACTACAGCGTTTGCGAATCATTTTTACATCTACTGCTTCACATTGGCAGGTACTGGTGCAAGCGTAGCTGGATGCGTATTGTCTGCATCTGTTTACATCAATGAAATAGCGGAAGATAGTTATAGAGGAACTTTGGGTAGTTTGATCGGGCTACAATTTCCATTAGGACTGCTTTATGGATTTCTCTGTGGAGCGCTTACGAGTGTACCAGTCTTTACTCTACTTTGCGCAGCACCTGCAATAGTTCACTTAATACTGTCTTTTTTTATACCAGAATCGCCTGTTTATTTAATGGCGAATTATAAAGAAGACGAAGCAGTTGCAGCTTTGAGAAAATTAAGATGTTCCAAAGATTCCAATTTTATAGATATGCAATGTAAAAATATAAGGGAGATGGTGCACGCTACAGCTAGCGCTCAAAAGAAATCTATTTCGGATATTTTTAAAAATCGTGCAACAAGAAAAGCGTTTTTTTTGGCAACGCAGGTGTTCGTTATTGAACAATTATCCGGTATTTCGATTATATTAGCCTACGTTGTCACTATCGTCGACGAAACGCATTTAAGTTTAAGCGGTAATACTGTTAGTGTTATAATTGGTTTAGTAAAATTAGCTACCTATTTACTATCCCTCTATTTCATAGATAGAATAGGTAGGAGGAAGCTAGTTCTTATATCTTCTTTCTTTTGTATATTTCCTATATTTTTTATAGGAGTATACTCTTATCTCACCCATATAAAATCGCATGCTTTCGATCAACTCGGTTGGTTATTCATATTTTTCGTAATTGTTTACGTCTGCTCTTATTCAATAGGATTGGGGACTGTACCGATGACATTTGTTGGGGAAGTTTTTCCCGATGATTTGAGAGCTACGGGCGTAGGTACTGTTTTGGGTATAGATCAAATATTGGCGTGCACTATATCTTTTTGTTATCCGAATTTAGCTGAATTGTGGGGGTCCTATTGGTGCTTTTGGTTCTGTAGCGGTGTGACCACAGTTGGTTTTATTAGTATGTATTTCACCATGCCCGAGACGAAAGGTAAATCTTTTGTGGAGATTCAAAAAATGTTATCGGAATAATAGTCTAGTAGTAACATTTAAGATTTGCTGTGAGTAAGGCTTGGCAAGTTTATCTGAAGCTAAAGGGAATCGGTAAGAGGCGAGGCATATATGTCATAAGCATACAAATGGCCTACGGTACCTATTTTGCCAAGTAAAATTGAAAATACAAAGGTAACTGACTATACCAACGCCACTGGATAAATCAATATTAGTCAATTGAGGGAGTGAGAGGAAAGAACACACGCACAAGCTTGCCAATAAGAGCCAGAGCTTGAAGAAGCCCGTAACAAATTTGGAAAAGTGTTCATCTTTTAATATTCATAAATTGAAAAAATATTGTTAATAAAAAAAATCCAAGAAAACAAGCACATTAAAGTATTAACGTTTAATCATATTGATGATATTGTTAGAGGAAAGTCGCCAAATATGGAATACCATTTTGTTTTTGGGATATAAAAAAAAACTTCATATAAATTAAATCAGTTTAATGTTTTTACTAATCAGTCATACATTTATATGTAGTAATTAACAGCCTTTAATCGAATATCAAATTAAAATCTAACACAAAAAACAAAATCACAAATGAGTAACCAAATATGGAATAGGTATCCAAATATGGAATATAAGCATAAATCAACATAACAATAACAAAAATGGACATTAATATCTTTGAGATCAATTGAATAAATATAATATATTGTGATAAATGAAAGAAGTTACATAATTACTTGCAAAAGTCACAGATCCAAGTATCAAACTCTGGACCAGCACCCAGAGCCCATACATCATGCATTTGATTTAATATTCCATAATTAGACACCGACGACTGTCCATATTTAGATTTTTATACTAGTTCAAACTCTTCTAAATATTGTTTAAAGTCACAATATTTTAATGACAAAAGATCACAAAATGGTGAAATAAACATAATACCGATATACTAAATAGTATAACACTTATTTAAACAAACATAACAGCTGGTAATACTTGTTTATTACTTACCTTTAAAATTTTCTGCACGACATCAAAACAAAACACGCCTGCCACACGTGAAGCATTTGCGCAACTGACTTGATGGTGTGGGTGCGATAGTTAGTAGACCGAATGAAACAGAAGATGGTCGAGTGTTGCGTTTCATACTTATAGTCTTAGAGATCTGAAGGTATTCCATATTAGGATACTATTCCATATTTGGTGACTTCCCTTTAATAATAAAAAGTCCCTTTTCTAATTATTATTATTACATACTTAGCACTTTAGCTTTTCCATAGTTAAAAGTGGCAATATCGAATGTTTCCGACTGCATTCATTTCACGACTTCAGATAAACTTGCCAAAGTATAGTTGAGAGAAACTAAGATTTGAGTTTACTTGTGAATATTTTTATTATGTTTTGTTCAAGATACCAAAAGTTAGTTGGACACATAATTACTTTTATATAGTTTGTTTCCAAGTAGTGTATAATGTTGTGTTAAAAAGCAATTACTTAAATTGGAAAATGATTTGTTTCACAATGAAATATCTTCAGTAATATAATTAATGTAGAGTTCTTAGTTAATTACATTCAATAAAAAATATTGTATATTTCAATATTCCTTTTTTTATTTCCTTTATCCCTATTTGAGTTAACTTAAAGCCAAGGTTTCAGACTTTTTGGTTCAAAGCTGTATATCCAGTCAACCAAGTTGGTTTTTGTTCTCTGCAATGAAGCATCACTTCAGTGGACAACTTCAACGAGTTTGTTCTCTAAAACACCTCAAAAAAGTAGCTGAGTATCTCCCATGAAAGTCCCAATATGACTACTGGTCACTGTGTTAGAATATCTTCGGCAAAATTTTTGCTGGAAGAGATATATTAGACCTACAAGAACTTGGTGGATGGGATACGGCGAAGGCTGCTAGAGAGTATGCAGAAAAAAGTGTGACCAAAAAAAATTAGGCTCTGGGGAACCGCACGAAATCAAATGGAGTGCTTGCTCGCTCATTAATCAGGCTTCAGAGGACAAACCTATGATCTTGGATGCTAAAGGCGGTACCATCTGTTTCTGTTTCTTAACAACTAGTATATATTCCATCTAAAGCATCTCGAGATCCAAATAATGAATAGTATCAACAGTAAAAACACAAGAGTTTTTTTTATCGGATAGATTTCTCTTTGCAACGAAACAGTTTTGCCAATCACTAATTTTATCTAATGTCAGTTTTTCGAGCAAATTTAGTGATTGGCAAAACTTTGAGTTAAAGAGAAATTTATCTGATAAAAGAAAAGCTCTAGTGTTTTTTGGCAAGATAAATTAACGACGGAATATATGGATGAACAACAACAATAATTATCTTATAAGTAACCGTCCGCTTATTAGATATTGAGGAAGATAATTTTTTTTTCCGATAAAAAAGGATGCACATTTTTTATCGATGTCAAAGTGACAATAACATTTCCAGGTATATGACAATTTAACATTGGAGTTAATTTATCATTAGGAAATATAACAAAAAAAAGGAGAACGTGCCGCGGGACACACGGTAGGAACTTTACTTCCTTTCAAGCAAAAGTTATGTAATATATTTGACGTTATAGATGAACAATTTGCATATTCCTCGGTGGTTTAGTAGTAAGCAAACCAGACTCTCACGCGGTAGACCCGAGTTCGATTCCCCGAGAAGAATTTTTTTTATTGTTAATTTTATTTTTAAATAATTATTCTGCTTGATATTAATAACGACAACAGGTAGAAGTTTGAAATATTTAGCAGAATATTCATTATTATAGATAATGGTACGGTACCCTTCATGAGGGAGTCCGACTGGCAACATCTAGGTACTTATAACAGCATCGTATATTTAAAAAGGGAAACCGTAGCATTATACAAACTGGACATTCAAGAACTGTACGTTTACCACCAAAAAAATTAGTGGAAACATAAAATTGAATTGTTAAATTTTCAATTTGTAGTTATATTACAGTTTATAAAAATTTTTATTTCTAGATTTTTTCTTAAGTTGGTCGTAGCAAAAATATGCTGTTCGACTCGTGTCGATTGTCCGTATCGCACTTGAACGATTGAGCACTCTGCCTACGGCGTCGTGCTCAAACTTCGTCCTCGTGCGATATGGCCATCATATCCACACCAGTTGCACATACTACTGTTTCTATCAAAATATGCCATTTTACATTTAAAAACAACCTGCCAAATGTCAAATCAATTTTTCCATACATTTTAAAGTTATCGAATTAAAACATTCAAGTTTTCAAAATTTCAACACCCTGTATTTCGAAAAGTAAATGTGCTAGACCCCTTAATCCTCATATCATTTTACGAGAGGAATCTACATGTAATTACCCTTAACGTTCGAGATGCTTATACCATTTTTTGCGCGATCGTATTGAAATAAATTCCGTATAAAATAATTTAAATTTCTTCGAAATGAACGAAATGTCAAAAGTGACATTTATACTTCTCGATCAGCTTAAAATATATTTTGCATTTTGGTGAAATTGTTTTTATGCTATTTATTACTTTTCGACGTCTGAACGGTAAGTAAATCACTTACCGACGTGTTAAACTTAAAAACCAGTAAACACAACCTACCGTCCTGACAACCGATGTTGTAAATAAACAAAAAATTTCAATCGCGCATAAAATATTATGGAAATAATAGTAAAAATTTATCCGAACAAACTCAAGTAGATCACCAGCACTGCGAATACCAGCTTTGCATAGAATTTTAATTCTAGTGGTTCAGTGGTAGAATGCTCGCCTTCCACGCGGGCGGCCCGGGTTCAATTTTCCGGCCGAAGCATATGAATCGCTGCTTCGTAAACGAGAGAGAGAGAGACTCAGGAGAGAGCACACGCACGCAAGCAAGGCACATAACGAAGCAACGTAACATAACGTAACGTAACGGTCAGACCTTTTGCGTCGCGATCCCCGGTCGCTCAAACATAACCTGACGTAAAGAACTAAAGTTCCAAAAAGGGAACAGTTATTGCATTTTGTGATGAACAGATACTAATGAAATTAAATAATTGAAAACATAAAAAAATCTCCTACCGTTACTAAAGAAGCATGTAATTTACTTACAACCAATAATTATTACCACTTAAATCCAAGGTATTAGTAAATACCCGCCCCCTAGTTTAAAAAAGTGAGATAAGATTGTTCACTAATATTTATACATAAAAAAACCGATAAAACTAATGTAACAATATTTAGAAAACAACAGTATTAGCAAGTTCATGGATCAGTGAGTCATGAGTCATGTTTTTCAACTAAAATTTGCAGCTCGTAAACGCATTTCATCTGTTGACATATTATGACAGACGTCATTTCGACAACAATCTACCGTATAAATATTCAGCTTCCTATTATAAATGATATGCACATTGTTTATTATCTATTCAATATATTTATCTATATCTATTATATTCAAGAATATAAACAAATGCCAATAATATCAGATATTTACTGTGGAGGCTATTTGAAAGGACATATCATATTTTGACATATTTATTTGCTTAATAATCACATGAATTTCTTGTTAAAAAAAGCTAGATTGAATGGCTGCGTCTGTCGTCTACAATAACCAACCGGGATCTTGATTCTCCTTCTATTATTAGCAAGGACTCTTCGGCCTGCCTCATCATTAACGCATTGTTCCAACCATTCTCTAGACTGCTTTTTTATCCTTGCACCTACTGCTATTTGTTTTTTTGCTTTCGCTATGTCATAGAAAGGTTCTGTACCAATGGGATCACATCGTGCCCCTCTCCTACTAGAGAGTCTGCTCTTCACTGCCCTTGTGATCGGAGTGGCCTGATATCCAAATCAAGACATGGAGCATTGTCTTGGTTCAGAACCATCGGTCAGAAGCTTAGAGTCCTCAGCACCTTAAGGCCTTTTGTGCTCATGGTTGTGCCGTTTATATGAAGCCCTTATCCGGCTCAACAGAGTTTTCACTAGCTGCTTCTTGGAGAAATTCTTCCTTGGATGCAATTCCCCATGCAATTGCTCCATACGTTAACATGGGTCTTATTATTGCAGTGTAGATCCAGGTGACCACACGGGGTGATAGACCCCATGTGCGTCCGACACTGCTCATAAGCCACATATGCTCTTTTTGCTCTGCTGTGTAGATGAGAGTTCCATGTTAGTTTCCTGTCGAGGGTAATACCAAGGTATTTCACCTCTTCCGAAAAGTTTAGTTTGCTTTTGAAGATTTCGGGAGGCTTCAAACCCGATAAACTTCTTTTCCTGGTGAAAAGGACCATCTCAGTCTTTCGGGGATTGATCGACAGTGACACCATTTTTCAATTAATTTAAGCCCATCCTGCGCTCTATCGCACAGTGTGTTCACAAATTTGCCAGTCTGCTAGATACAATCAAAGGTAATGTGAGAGGCTGTTTACTCCTCTTCCGCATTGCCTAGGGGGGAAGAACCTGTATTTATCTTCAAAAATCAATATTTTATCAACACAAGCCCAGTGATACTCTTCTCTTTGGCTTGGCTATAAATCATCGGTTTTTGAGACATATGTGTAGCAAGCCATTTTTGCATTAATTGGAGATTCTTCCTTCCATACCTTTCTATCTATTGTGATTGTTTTGAAGTTTTTCCTGGAGCTATCATTTCCCTCCGATGACATTATTTTCATTGTGGACTCGAATTATCAGCCTAGCACTGGAAAAGCTTGTTCTTTGGACCCGTTATGACTAAAGGACAAATAAATTCTGCCCACCAGCTCAGTAAGTTCCAGCTTTTTCGACAAAACCTCCTTGACTTGACTTCATGCATTATTTGGTCTGTCTTAACCCACTCTGCATGCTATCAAGCGGTATAAAAGGTAGGAAAATTATGATAATTTTTTAGGAATACGAAGAAAACTGTATCCTCATAAGGTTCTTATTATCTCTGAATTGTAAATTATAATTATAATATAATGTTTTTGTAATGACGTCGTCGAAAATGTTATCAACGTTATAGAATTAAAGTACGTACTTTTCATTGAAACCACCACACTTTCGATCACAAACTTTCGAACAGTTAGACGTTTTTGGAGGCAAATTGCGTGAGTACGATTATGTTGATTTTAAATTTTAATATTATTATGATATACGGTGAAGACGTTTTTGGGTTGAAATAAATACAATATTTTTCTGTCTTAAGATATATTAACAAAACACTTGCACGGATCAATTTTTATTTTTAATTTCGCAACGTAAAGTACTTACCATTGGATGTACGAATGACGTCACCACATTTGCGTACATGACATCATCGTTATTTTTTAAAATAAAACATTTTTGAATTCCACAACAATAGACGATAATAGTGCAAAGCATTGGTTTGTGAATTAGGGACAAATGTATAAGAAATTTTTTAATTATAGTGTATTTTTATCCTATTGATAGCTGAAGAGCTCATAAATTCCAAAACGTGTCTGAAACACTTTAGGGGGATTCAAATAATTGAACAGAATTGTAACAGCGTCTTCAAGTAAATAAGTCAGCTAGCTTTCGCTAGATTCTTTCTCTATAGTGAACCGCAAGTAGCGAGGACAATAGAGCACTAATACCATTACCATTCAAATATATATAGGAGTGATAAATTTGCCGTGACAGTGCAGTGTAGTTTGGTAATAATAAGTTCCTATATTATTCAATTTAATTAATCCATTAATAAGTTCAACATATAAGAATGATTTGTAGCACTAAAAATAGCTGATTTACTCAATTACAATATATTGTAGTATGAAACAATCCACCTTAAATTACCCAGCCGATATCAATGCTGCAGCTGATTCACTGAATAATATTACAATAAATTCAGCTAAAGCAATTGCTAACTTTATTTGGAATGTTCTAAAACTCAGAGCCTTTATTATAAATGGATAACTAATATTTATTTTATCATTGTAAACAGGTTTATATATTGTTCTCACCCTTTCCATAAAATTGTGAAGATTTTAAAAGGAAATAAACTATCTATCTATCTATCTATTTGGAATAAGTTTTCTTGTTCTCCCTTAAAATAATATCAACCTCGTTTGGCTTTGAAGTGTAATCCAATATCCATCGGGGCCTATAGCACGGGAAGTAGTTGTTGCTTTTTATTTAAACGGTCACTGTCAAAACTCATAAAGCAATACCTATTGGTAACGCGCTTTATTAAATACGACAATATTACAGAAAACTGTAACAAAACTTTCTTGTATATTTCTCATAAACACTTAAAATTGTAGGTATTTTCCATGTTTACACATTCCTTTTTTGAATGACATTAAGGGACTGTTAAGTTATTGAAAAATGTTTAGATAAGCAATTGAATTCTGGAAAAAGATAATTTTCCAGAATGTACGTCAACACTAACTATATTGATAAGACTTCACTTCTTCATATTCATTTGAATCGTAACAATACCGGTCTTACTTCAAAGTATTTAGTGGTAATCATTGAATAAGTGTGAGTATATTTTTAAAATACGTACAAAATACAAAGTGGAAGACATTTGACATGTTTCTCAGTAATATCAGTGGCGAGACAAAATTGAAGACCAGAAATTAAAAATTTTCTAAATAGTTATTTTTATTTCTACAATTTTAAACGATTCT
>CAJUYG010005023.1:0-14936 GCA_910591675.1 Galerucella calmariensis | reverse complement strand
AATGAGTATTGATTTTCTGGAACCATAGACAATGGAAAAGATAGGACACACTTATTTGAGATGTATTTGTACAAACAAGTGTCTTCTCTCATATATACATATAATTTGTAATAATTGTATACATTATAAAAATTTTTGTTGAAATATTGTATTTATTGAATGATAAACCGAGTGATGAACTCATATTTCTTATTGAATTGTCAGCAATTCCAAACATTTTTGGTGCCTTTCTACAAAATATTGATATACTTTGAAATTGTTAATGTTGACAATATTATGATTTTAGATCAAAATTTTACCATCTAGAAATTGAGCACTAATTCTAAAAAATATTATGTTCTTAAAATGTATTGGTCACATATCATTTTCTCACCTTTTGAATCTTAGCTTCTTCTTTCGCAAATTGTATTGCGGCTTGTGCTTCATCCTCCTCAACATCAACCTCCATGATCACTGCTTGTTCATATTGTGCTCTCTGCAAAAGATCCCAAATACATTTACTTATTGCAAAGGAGTTTATGCAAACAATTTATAGCATCCAGAATATAAAAATTGTTGACAAAACAAAGAAGTAGTAGGTAATTTCTTTTTTAAACTTGCACTCTTGGGACACTATAAGAATTCTGTTTGAAATGCAGAAGTATATATTATCCTTTTAAACTTGTACTTATGCAAATAATAAATAATTATAGAGTAGGACTTACATTCTCTTCTGCAACATCCTTCCTAGCTTTCCTTTTACAATTTTCATACAAAGTTTTCAATTGCTTCATATCTCTAGGCTCTTCAGCACAAGCGTTGAATTGCTTTGTTATGGTCTCCCAAGCTTCCCTTTTCCTCTTTATTGTGCTAGCATTCGTAAATTTGCTTTCCACAGTCTTTTTTTCTGTATAGTTAAGGAATTTAGGAAAAAGGATTAGGTTAGGAAAAAAATTGGTATTCTCTTGCCGAGACATTCATATTTTTTGGTATATTTATCAATATTTGGCATGTTTGCCTTAGCATAAGTAGGTATATTTATCAGAGGATAGTAATATTTACACATAAAACTAATTTAATTCAAAATCTGAATACTGAAAAGTAGTAAATTGATGAAGTTCTCGTATTCTTCAAGTATAATTTGTTGTAGGTTATGTGTTGGCAATAGGGATAAAAACAAGAATTTTAAATGTTTTATGATTGACTAATGATTATGTATCTCAATGTTACACGAAACTTCCTTTATATCCTAATTTCCTTAAATACTTACGATTCTACGATTTTTAAAAACAATTCTTTTTCTTGTTCGGTATAATTTTTGCTTTTATTTCGTTTACTGGCCATAACTATAAAATATCTATATAAAACAACAACATAAAAAATATTTAATCCAACTTACTGGGAACACACGTATATTATATACCTATTATAATCTTCAAAAAATAAAATGAGATGTAAACGTAAACTTTTAGGTATCAAAATCAAGCAATGATCAAATGACAAATATCAAACAAACTTTGAAGTATGATTGACACTTACATTACAGATTTAGTTACCGACACAACGTTGCCATAGTGTGTCCGCCCGTTTTGTAACGGTGCCGTTATATCTCCTCTGGTTAAGTTGTGAATACCAACTAATATTTAACGGATCCGTTATCCTGACGGGGCCGTTATCGTAACGGCTCCGTTATTTGATATTTCTGAATACCGGTGTAAGACTACAAAACTTTGTTGTCAAATTATTTTATTAATTCTATTAATTTTATTACAAATTAACGTCGAAATAAAAAATTAAAAACATTATTGTGGTTTGATCCCCAAAAGAATAAGAGAAAAAAGAATTATTGTTCTATTTATGATTTTAAAGAAAATATGTAAGCGGTTAATGTGACATACGAAAACTATATTTTCAATGACATTTCAATAATCATCACAAGTTTGACACTAGGTGTCTATACTTTACAGTTGGTTATATACATCCAACGTTTTGGGTATGTGAGTATTTATGCTGGTTGGATATTCATTAAATAATGAAATCAAATGGAAACAGCTCGTTCAATTTATTATAATTCCAATTTTGTGATTATATACACGGTTTGGTACATACTAAGACACAATAATGGGTCAATCATGTGTTCGAAATAATTGTAGCTTACGAAAGTTCTGTAAATGGAATTCTACTGAACTACGCGATTTTATAATGTCTGGAACTTTCTAAATTACAGATGGACATTTGAACTACTGTACGTAAAATTTAACGGTACAAGAATATTACATTTTGATGAAGCTATACTATGTCACATAATCCTGTGAACAATGTTTGTCTATCCAATTAAGGGAATAAAAAAAGAAACAGAAAAATACAACCTCAGAAACGTTTTGAAAAGCGATTGAAAATATTTGTGCCTTCAGTCAATCCCACTATGGACCAAAATTATATACGAGTACATAAAAAGAGGGAAGAGTTAGTGTACAAATTAAATGCATTTAGACAAGGTCTGCATTGTCAATCGAAGAATGGGAAAAGGTTTGTGAAGTTATAAATTGGTTGTCGGTATAACATTTTGCATTCTGGGGATTTGCAGATTGGAAATATGATACCAAAGCGAAATGTAGGAAAGTCATAGAATTCGAACAAGTACGTCTCGTACTTACTACGTACAAAAAAGAATATATTCTGGAAATAATTTTGGTCAGTTGGTATCGTACTTTGAACGTTTTGTGTATGTATTGACGCTGGTTGGATATTCAACATATTGTCCCATTTATCACAATCACAATATCCACTGATATGCTCGTATAGAACCAGGCAGCCGCCTTATGGAGAAATCGGCTTCGGTGAAATTTCATGAATTGTTAGTATATTGTAGTTGGCGACTTTCTGAACAATAGTGTCCATGGGCCGAACTCAATCCTATGACTAGTTTCAGAGATACAGGGTGTTGAAGTTGGAAAATAGCCATTTTTTAAAAGCATGTATTTCTTATTTTCTTCAATGTATCAAGAATTTTTTCCTGTGATAGTGTTGTAATGACACTAAATATCAGTCCCTCATGAGAGAAAGTTTCATTTGCTACAGGGATACTCAAAAATTCAAAAAACGGAACGTTGACTTGAAATATAATTAAACTTTCAGGAATTTCAATATCTGGCTGGATTTGCATCTGGTTGGTTTATAATAATAAGATATGCAAACATTTTTTACAGGGCGAGTCAGAAAGTTGATCGCCCCTGTATCATATATTCAATAGAATTTTATATACTTTGTACTGCATGTTAGTAGGTGACATTAAGTCATTTTTAAATATATATATATAATTTATATATGATATACAGGGCTATTCAAAAGATATGTATGGAAGAAAATCCGAGAATCGATTTTTTTTTTGGAAATCTCCCTGTAATTAAATATTTCCTCCGTGAATTTCTGTGATACTTTCATATTACCCTTACTTTGAGTTTGTTCGTCGGATGTAGAAGTTTTGTCAACGTGCTATGATCAGCTTTTTTATCCCGAAAATATGATTACAAGCCTATCATTATTTTCTTCATATACGGGTGTCCCTTAAAGACCACGTCAAACTGAAGGAGAATGTAGATCAAAGGGTGCCCTACCTGCTATGAAAAAATCCCCCGTATAAAAGTCTCACCGTTTTCGAGCCATTTAATTATTATGAAAATTATGAATTTTCGCCCTTCTCAGTAGTTTTTTTGTGCTGTTGGTACAATTTTACACTTTTCTAATTCATTTACTCGGTAAAATATTGTTGAATAATTATTCTAACTTCTACGTTACGAAAATACTCCGAACATTTCAGAGGGGGGCTGTGAGAAATGTTTTTATTAGAAGTTTGGGAGTAGATTTTTTTTTTAGAAGTTTAGCCCATCGTAGTGAAAACAAAATGTACTGGGCTGCACACTACATCAATAAATTGCCTATTTTAAGGTGATTTCAAAATGGTATGACACAAGAGATTTGTAATCGTAAAAAAAAGAAATTGCCAGTTATATCTAAAAAAAAGTATCAATCGAAGTTTTTATTCAATTATTTATTGTAGGTTACTAATATTTTCAACGACATTATAATCATTCACGATCGCGTATATAGAGTGAGAATTGAATACAAGCTAATTTTGATATCGGAAAAAACTTACTGAAAGTTACTGAAGGAATTCAAACGTCTCCAATATCTGGACCATGATCTATGTTTTCTGGTACCATCCTTTCAGCTGCATCAGTTATTTCATTTAGGAGATTAGTAGTTGGATATTTCATATTCTGTTCGTATCTGGCATAACCCAAAAACCAAAAAACACTGGCCACATGAGCACATGTACCTAAAGTTCTAGCTCCCGACTTACAAGTACAATAATTGTGAAGTTCCAAAGGTTGATTTCCGATATCATCTTCAACAGCGAAAGCTATCCACAACATATATTTACATGAATTACGAAACCTGGAGTAAACTCGCATTCGTAAAATGTTCGGCTCCCCCACCATTTCATTGAATTGAAGAATATTTGTTTCTTCTCTTTGAAGTTTGTCGTGAATATAACTTTTTGCCAAGTTTACATGATAAATTCCCGTCAGCTGTTTCAAATAATGTAAATCCGAACGAGGAAATTCAGGTGCGTGCAAGTGGTTTAATAAAGTCCAATGACCATTCCTTGAATGAAGGTTTTCAGCTTGAACTCTTGTTTGCATGATATTAACTTCTTCCAATTGATCTAATATTTTCTGCGCTGTTTGTAATGTACCAGGCATGGTTATTGGGGGATGGAATTTATTTATTAGAGCTCCAGCTATCTGATAATATTCCTTTATATTAGCAGCATGGTGTATCGAAATTGTATTTTTCAAGAATTTGAATATTGAATTCAAATGTCCATTACGAGATTCCACTATCCAACGTGTAGTTGTAATATATCGTGCAAAATTCGCATCACGAGTTTCCAATTGAGTCTGTCCTCTCACAAAAAGAGGAGGCATAGGACAGTTGATACCAATCTCTTGCAATAACGGAACCGAATCTCGATACCCTCTGTCCACAATTGCAATGTCCCCCTCTCCAAACCAATTCCTCATTCCATTTATATCGTTGTTTAGCTCAAACTGTAGAATAGTGGCATCATTATTTCGGACGTCGGAAAAAAATGGTCCATTAATTGCTAGGATGTATCCATCGGGAGCGACTACCAATTCAGGCTTTAACATATGCTGCATTTTATAATAACAGTACGATTGTCTTAGTACTCGAAAATTGAAACTTTTTTCTATTTTGGTATACGTACAGTCTATATATACTATAGCTTTGGAAACACCAGGCTGAGAATTATAAAGGTTGTTGGTAAATCCCGAGACATGTCTTTCTATAAAGTTTTCTCTGGTGATTGCATCAAATCCTATATTATATGGTACAAACCGTTGCATTAAACACAACCGTACCTTATTTATAATCGAACTAGTTATTTGTCAAGAAGGATAATGGAATATTACTTTAAAAAAATTATCTGATAAGCCATATCGCATTTTCAGGAGGAAAGTCGTCAAGTGTTTTCTTGTAATAACTATACGATTTCCGTCATGCTCAAATAAATTACAGGTCTCATATAATTCATTGAAATTATTTTTTGAAATCGATGTTATTGATTTGAATTCATCGTCTGTGAAATCATCCATATTTTCATAGTTTCGACCGTGATTCGTGGTTGCAGCTGTTCGAAGGCACTGGAGAAATTGAATCAGATTGTTTATCACGTATGGTCGGTTGAGAGAACGAAATCCACCATGCAACATGTTCAAAAGAAGGCCGTCTTCATTGAGATGATGTTGACATATACGTACAAAGTCAGGAACAACTATGTTCGAAATAATAAATATATTAACCCTACATTCAATAGAGAGTCTCCGAATATTATCATTGGCATTACATATCATGCAGGTATGTGATTTAGCCGGGAAAAATACATTAATCCTAAGATAATTTGGATTATTTTCAATTGCTCTGATTTCTGACAATATACCTTGTGAACAATTGGAACATACCCTGCTATCTTCATCAATATTCAAAGGGGGTCCTCCACGAGCTTCACGTCTCAAAATTGCGAGTTCTTGCACTAAAAGGTTTTCTTCGTCATAAAGACGATTCGTTTGTTGTCTATTATAATTTCTGCTACACACATAGCAATTTGCTCTATTCGCGAAAACCATAATATACACGTTCCAAACATAAACTTGAACCAACAGAAGTATTTATGAAAAACTGTTTAGAATAATGCTAACATCAATTGTTCATGACACAATTGGTACATCTTAACGATACACTTAACTTATAGTTTATTTTTGACAGATACGTTTAAATACCAACAATTTGTTTTCACAGACCACTATGACTTTTGATTGTATAAGGTTGTTCAGTATGAATTCATGTTATTTCGATTGACTGACTTGTAAAAAAGTCATGAAAATTGAGGGAGGGACTTTACATTCTCATTTTGGGAAATACAGGGTGTTGATGTTTTTAAGTTGAAGAGTTTGATGATAATGGGTTATCTGTTGATGACGTATTTGGATTCGGTATAATATAACGAAATACATCAAATTCAGATGACAAATAAAATCGTGAAAAAAGTTTGAGGGCAGTGCAAAGGTGTTTTCTCATTCGATGTAGGACCTGTTTCGAACGTGTACTATAATGATTGTAAATTATTATAATGTCATTGAAAATATTAGTAACCTATAATAAGTAATTAAATGAAAACCGTCGATTGATTCTTTGTCCCCTTTTGAATATAAATGGCAATATATTTTTTACGATTACAAATCTCTTGTGTTATACCATTTTGAAATCACCATAAAATAGGCAATTTATTGATGTAGTGTGCAGCTGTAGCCCAGTACATTTTGTTTCCACTACGATGGGCTAAACTTCTGAAAAAAAATCTACTCCCAAACTTCTAATAAAGACATTTCTCACAGCCCCCCTCTGAAATGTTCGGAGTATTTTCGTAACGTAGAAGTTAGAATAATTATTCAACAATATTTTACCGAGTAAATGAATTAGAAAAGTGTAATAATAATTGTACCAACAGCACAAAAAAACTACTGAGAGGGGCAAAAATTCATAATTTTTATAATAATTAAATGGCTCGAAAACAGTGAAACTTTTATACGGGGAATTTTTTCATAGCAGGTAGGGCACCCTTTGATCTACATTCTCCTTCAGTTTGACGTGGTCTTTACGGGACACCCGTATATGAAGAAAATAATGATAGGCTTGTAATCATATTGACGGGATAAAAAAACTGATCATAGCACGTTGACAAAACTTCTACATCCGACGAACAAACTCAAAGTAAGGGTAATATAAAAGTATCACAGAAATTCACGAAGGAAATATTTAATTACAGGGAGATTTCCAAAAAAAAAAATCGATTCTCGGATTTTCTTCCATACATATCTTTTGAATAGCCCTGTATATCATATATAAATTATATATATTTCAAAATGACTTAATGTCACCTACTAACATGCTGTACAAAGTATATAAAATTCTATTAAATATATGATACAGGGTCGATCAACTTTCTGACTCGCCCTGTAAAAAATGTTTGCATATCTTATTATTATAAACCAACCAGATTCAAATCCAGCCAGATATTGAAATTCCTGAAAGTTTAATTATATTTCAAGTCAACGTTCCGTTTTTTGAATTTTTGTTCCGTTTTTTGAATTGTTGAGTATCCCTGTAGCAAATGAAACTTTCTCTCATGAGAGACTGATATTTAGTGTTATTAGAACACTATCACAGGAAAAAATTCTTGGTACATTGAAGAAAATAAGAAATACATTCTTTTAAAAAATGGCTATTTTCCAACTTCAACACCCTGTATCTCTGAAACTAGTCATAGGATTGAGTTAGGCCCATGGACACTATTGTTCAGAAAGTCGTCAACTACAATATACTAACAATGAAATTTCGCCAAAGCCCATTTCTCTTATTTTAATCAGATGGCTTGGCATATAACTAATACAAATCGCGAATAATGTTGAACTTTTTCGTGGCTCATTTATTACAGAATTGAATATTGTTTCAAATCAGTTAGTACTGAATATTCATCCAGTGCACAGCAATGAATTTTTTACATGGAATAATTCATATAAGGGAAAGTGGGGGAATGGGGCGCGAGGGGTAATCGTACGCACTAACGTAACTTCAGGTCTACCTACTATAATACCTTGATCGATGTCTGTAGAGTACACATTATCTATGGCTTAGTTATCGATTGACTGTTGACAGAGTTACACGTGTTTATCCAAAGAACGATAAAATTTTATAAAATTTGCTGAGTGAAAAATAAGGCGGTAAGTCCATATTCTTTATTTAATTGTATTAACCAAATAATCACCCAAATCCTTGAAATTTTGCATTTAATTTTGTATATATTTGCTGATATTTCATTAAGTGGAGACTGTTCTGGAAATGTCTTTACTATTTAAACCACAAAGGGCGCACCAATGCGCACGATTACCTCACATATCACAATAATCAATTTTTCATTTTTATTCGAAGAAATTATAAGCGAAGGAAAGAAATTGTGCTATACAGTCTCCAAGACCTAGAAAATGCATTGAGAGCTATAAAAGATGAGGGAGAAGAATAAGAGAGGCAGAACGAGAATATAATATTCCTGAATCTACCTTAAGAGAGACCCCGTTTGGATCGTAAGCCATTATTTTCAAAGGAAATAGAAGGCGATTCACGGGACTATGTTCTTTTACTGGCGAAACTATTCTACGGTTTAACACCCAAATGTCTTAGAAGGTTAGCATTTCGATACGCTGAAAAGCATAATATATCGCATAATTTTAATAAGGAGACGGAATTGGCCGGCAAACTAACCTTGAGAAGCTAGTTGGAAAGTATCACATTGACCCGAATGGAACGTATAATATGGATGAGACCGGCGTCACGACGGTGACGGTGTAAAAGAAATTCTCAAAAGTGTATGGATCTAAAGGGGTAAAATCTGGTGAGAGAGGAAAAACCGTTACGGCCATTTTCTGCATAAATCCTGTATGTCATTTCATTGCTCCAATACCCACGCAAGAGAATGCCTACAACACTCCAAAAAAATGGACCAATTGGTGCTTCTTACAAATGCTCAAAAAACGGATGAACTAACGAAGATATATTTTTTAAATGGTTAATACATTTTGAGAAGTTTACCAAACCAACTGCAACCGACCCCGTCTTATTAATTATGGACAATCACAAAAGCCATATTTCTATTGCAGCCTATACTTTTTGTAAGAAAAGGAACATCCATATGTTGTCGCTTCCACCCCATACTTTCGACCATAGCAACCTCTAGACCTAACATCTTTTGACTCTCTGAAAAATGCTCTATACAGAGAATACGATTTATATTCATCAACTACTGGACATAAAAAAATAACGGAGTATGATATCGCTGAGTTACTCAATAAGGCTTTCATGAAAGTTGCTACGATGGAAAAAGCAGCTTCATGATTCCGAGCATGCGGAATCTCCCACTAGATCCAGATAAAGTCAATGAAAATGACTTTGCTCCTGCAAATCAAATGAGAGAGGTTACAGTTGAGGAAGTTCCTGCAACAACAGAAACTAGTGGAGCAGGTGGGTATAATAAGACACCGCCACCAATGCAAGATGATGAACCGTCCACATCTAACTCTTCCTTGGCTCTGGCTCCAATTCCAAAAAAACGAATGCAGAAGAAGCCAGGAAGAAGACCTCGAGAACACAGCACTTCGAAATTTTGACAAGCACACCAATCCTGGGCAAATTGGAAGAAGCTCAAGCAAAGCGGGAATTAAGGGAGAAAAAACTAAAAAAAAAAAGAAAATGAAAAAAATTTAGAATCTACTGTTCGTAGGTGTTTTAATGACGAGTCACCAGAGGGAAATAAAATTAAAGGAAAAAAGAAACCGAAAAGGAAACCCACACCTGATTCAACTGATTCTGAAGATGGCGATATAGTTTCAGATCTTTGCGATGATGACGAGCTAGATGATGCTGACTTGGCAGTTCCTCCAGTACCTCTAGAGAAACCAACAAAACCTAACGAATTGTGTGGTATTTGTGGAGAATTTGGGAAGAGCCGGTGTGTTTTTTATTTATTTATTTATTTACAATATCCTACGGGATATACCCAATTTACAGGATAAGGTTAGTGGTAGTTAGAAATAACATACGTTAATTCACAAAAAGAAACTATCAAAATATAACTACACATATATCATAAATTGAACTAGCACCAATTGAAATCAAAATATAGAAAAAAAGAGAAAAAAAAAAGTTATCAAAAGCTGTTTCGCATGTGACATAGATTTAGGTTTCTAAACAATAACGTCTAATTGACAATTGGCTGCAGTTTAAAATGTCAACAGATTTTTCTATATTGGAATAATTTTCAATACGTACTTGTAGATGTGAAGATTTGTATATATTAGTTCGATAAGTTCGTTGAAAAAACAGTTGATTATGGCTGGAATTGAACCTAGGAACTTGATAATCTAAAGAAGCGCTTCTGGATACGTTCGATTGCAGAAATGTGTATATTATAAATAGTATTACATATAGTTCGATAAGTTCGTTGAAAAAACAGTTGATTATGGCTGGAATTGAACCTAGGAACTTGATAATCTAAAGAAGCGCTTCTGGATACGTTCGATTGCAGAAATGTGTATATTATAAATAGGATTCCATATAACACTGGCATATTCCAGTTTGGTCCGTATAAATGCAGGAAACAGTAAATTCATTATAGTAAAAGATTTAAATAGTCTCATGTTTCTAATTACGGATCCGAGAATGCGATAAGCGCTTGCAGTGATTTTATCAATATGCGCAGTGGAAGTTAGTTTAAGATCGTAATAAACAACAAGATCTTCAATGAGGTCAGGTCGTACCAATACCAAGTTATCTAAATTGTATTGAAACACAGTGCCTAACTCTTTCCTGCAAAAAGACATGACATTGCATTTATGTACAACTTATTTTCTACACACCAGTCATTTAGCAGTTCGCCATCATTTTGGAGTTTGATGCAATCATGAATAGAATCGATTCTGTGAATTAACTTGAGATCGTCAGCATACAACAAAGCTTTTACATCAAGTTGAGACAGAATGTCATCAACATATAAAATAAAAAGAAGTGGCCCCAAGACAGTACTCTGAGGTAATCCAAAGGTTTGATGCAAAACCGTTGAATTATAACCAAGACATTTTACAAATTGCGGTCGATCCGATAGATATGATTTAAGGAGATTTATTAATGTTGGATGAAATCCCAGTGTGTCCAGTTTAACTAGTAAAATATTGTGATTAATTCTATCAAACGCCTTGGAGAAGTCAGTTTAGATAACATCTACCTGACTTCTTTCATCTAACGTCTCTTCAATGAATTGGGTTTGGCAGAATAAATTGGTGATAGTTGACCTACCCGACATAAAACCATGTTGGTTTGGTAAGATAATATGTTTCACCTTATTGGAGATATATTCATGTATTGTTATTTCGAACACCTTAGAAAAGTAATTCAGAATAGTTATTGGCCTATAGTTCCCACACATTCTTATTATCCCCTTTGAAAATAGGACATATATATGAGGCCTTCCATTTATCAGGAAAATCAAAATTTTTCAAAATCAAGTTGAAAATAATTGTTAATGGCTGAGCCAAAGCTTGGCGGCAGGTGTACCGTCTATTCCAGCAGTGGTTTTTGGTTCCAATTTTTTTAAGGCAGCCAAAACTTCTTTCTCAGAGATACGAGTAATATTTATAGCATCATAATTAGTCGGATCATTATGAGAATTATTACTATTGGAAATCGTATAATTGCTTGAGAAAACGAACCAAAACCATATACTATATCCTGAACGTTGTTGTCCAGTTTCACATTATTGAAGAACATAGTATTCGGGATTGTCGATGATACGCCTTTTTCACTATTGATAAAGTTCTAGAATAATTTAGGTTCAAGCAAAATGTTGTCCTCGGATTTTCTAAAATAATGTTAATATGCTGTTCTAATTTTTAATTTTAGTTCTGATCTACATCTCGAAAAGTCATGATAAACCTGAGGGTTTCAAGTAAGCTTATATTTTTTGAATGATTTATGTTCAAGTTTAAGATTTTTAATGATATCATATTTGTACCAATGCGGATATTCATTTTTAGTGAAATCAATTGTCAGAGAAGGATGGTGAGTATTTTCTGGCAGTAGATGTCTAGTGCTTTCTCCATTTTAAATTCGTCAACATTATATAGAAATAAGTCGAGAAGACGATTGCTGCCGTTTGACACTTCAATGAATTGGGAAAGGTTGTAAAAATGTCGGAAGTTGATTAGAGACTGTACTCTCCTAGAAGCATTCAGAAATTGAGAAGATTTAGATACTGCATATTCAGCAATATTAAAGTCACCAGCAACTAATAATGTATTATCATATAAGGTGTGCAAGGAAGATATTCTGTCGAAGAGTATGTCTGAATCACTGGGAGGGACTTGCGGAGGAATGTACAAATTCACAATCATCAAGTATTCATTATTGTATTTTAACGTTACTGAGATCATATCTATGGTTGGCAAGTCAGGAAGTAGATCGCGTGTATTTATCTCATTAGCAGATACTGGAAATTCTTTTCGCACCGCTGGCATACAACCCCCGCCCCTAGCATTATTAGTTAGGTGGTATTGTCTGTCGGAACGAAAAAAAATTGAATTCTTGTATATTAATGAATTCAGTTATTGAGTCTACCAACCATGTTTCAGTAAGAGCCAATACGTCGTATTTCACAGCACCAGCTGAGCCCATATAAAGATCTTGGGTCTTCGTCTTTATACCCTGCACATTTTGATAATAAATAGTAATTAAATTAGAGTGTGTAGATTGTTTTGTGCTTAATATGGAATCACGCCGACTGCGCAGGTGTTGAAAGCCCAAAGGATTATAAATGCGATTTTTGTTCAATGTAACGTTTCTTGAAAATATGTTTTGTTTTTTAAAAATCACTTTTAACTTTCATTAAAAAAAAATTGTTTTAATAATAAATATTTTGTAATAATATTGCGTTTATTAACAATATTTTTACTGCGCACCATTCCCCAATCAAAGCGCACCATCACCCCGTGGGGTGTGGAATGTTGGGCAAATGCATCTTCGCACTTTGTTCCAAATTGTGTTTTTTTTAACCTCTCGCCTTTTTTTGGTAATATACTGTAAGTGTAATAGTTACTGCCTGTAGTAGTGTCAAGAAAATTATATTAACTATAACATGCACAACGTAATAAACAATCTTGCTTAACTGTGCACCATTCCCCCACTTTCCCTTATATTGTGACGGAAATAATTATATTGCCCCCTATTCTCCTTTTCAGTTGTTGGGCGCCTATTCAAAATTACATAACTTATTTAATTTTTCAACCAAACAAATAGGTATACTTTTGTACTACCTACTTTCGTAGGTATAAAAACGAGCACGTGATCTATTCTCAGGATGTACGGGCTATAGAGAACACAGACTACTGATGGAGATCAATCAAGCCTTGACTGTATACTATACTTATTCAGTTTTTTACAATTGTTAGTCTGCTCAGTCACTCAACCAAACTGTTTATTAAAAATATTCAACGAAAAATGAATACATTTATACAAATAAGTATAAAAGGTAGAAATGTAATGTTGAACATATTCAAACAGCAACACAACAGTTTATCTAATGGGAATTTCAATCTATGAAATTTTAATCAGTGAGTTGCGTCAATTTTTGAACCTTTCAAATCTTACCCAAGTGACCATCTATGTCGCTGTGATATAGTATTCAAAAATTGGAAAGGGAGTATTACTATATAGTGTTTTTTCGTCTCCGCTACGTTTCTAAGACAAAACATGTTCCATATTTATTGCAAACGTACATATACTATGTAAATACTTTAGCGGTTACATATTATTCCTACACAACATTGAAGTAGATTTTCTACCTTATAGCGATATTTCATATTGAGAGTGAAAAGAGAGCATTATTACGTTGTTTAGATTCGTAGTTTTTAAGTTTCTTATACAGAGCAGATATCTATATCTGATTATCAAAAAAAGAAGAATATATATCGTGAAGGTGTGGTGAAGGTTGAGGTTATGTTATGTCTGAACGAGCGCGAAAAAGTGGATAGTGAATAGCTCAGTGAATAGTGAATTTGTTCTAATTTTTGGTGTAAAGGTGTGAAAATATAAAAGGGACAAAGCAGATAAGTATTTATGTTTTATATTTTTATTCAATATGCCCGGAGCTCAACGAAAATCGTTCAAATTATTATCTAAAAGACATCGGCGTAGGATTACTTCCAATATTCTACAAAATGTAGGAACTGAAGATTCCTTATGCAATAAATTATAAGCTCCTATTGCTTCCTCATCAACTCCTGTTAGTCCTATTGCTTCCTTATCAACTGCTGTTAGTCCTATTGCTTCTTCGTCTAGCCAAATACTGCCAAATTCAGAAATAAATCAGATACCTAATAATTACACTTGTACACTTCCAACCTCATCTGATTATTTATGTTTCCCTCCAAACAATTCTCAAAGTGTTCTTTCAAACATAGATGATACTGTTCATGTTAATGCTAACAGGCACACAACGTGTTTTGTCGTTTTTCAATGAATAAACTGAAATAATAAAAACGTACTTTCAGATGCTGTAAACACTGACATGACTTACACAGAGAAAGAATTCGAAAAAATTGCAGCCGACTGGACTCGTCAAGGGAAGCAGCGGAAATAGAGAGAACGAAAAAATGATGAATAACTTTAATTGACATGCAGGTTTTATTATATTTAATAAAAAAAAATTGCAATAATGTCTAAATTTCATTTGTTCAGGAAACCTACCAAATAATACTACTCAACTTTAT
>CAJUYG010005022.1:0-14940 GCA_910591675.1 Galerucella calmariensis | reverse complement strand
ATAAACATAAAACAGAAAAATGCTCTCTTCTTATACGCCCAAAAAAATATTATGAAGTTTAGACTATAATTTAACACCGAGACGTTTGAATTATGTCGTTATAGTTTGGGCACTCGGAAAGATTATTGAATTCGAGGAAAAACATCTCTGATTATAAAAAAGAAGAGTTATGGTGGAAAAATAATGTGTGGGAATAACAATATCAATTAAATGATGTTGTGTGTGAAGTAAAGAAAAAGTTTTCGAAAACAAAAAAAAATAGTGATGCTTTTCTCACCAGAAAATAGTCGTCAAAAAAAAGTATGTGTATGAATCAAAGTAGTCAATCTGTTAGCAAAATCGAGATAAGTATGTCATGAAACTCTTTCGGCTGATACATACTTAATTAGGGTTTATTACTCCTCGTACTTTCTGTACAGACTTTTAGTACAGTGCTATTCAAAAGTCCCCTACCCCCTCCTATCTTTTGAACGGCTACACTTACATTAATAAAATTTGGAGGGCGGGAATAAAGTGTTGTAAACTTCTCTTCGAATGAAAGAAAATATTCATAAGACATTTCCTGAAAAATGGATTGGTCGAAAAAGTGCCTTTCTGTAACTACCCTGTACTCCATCTAAATGATTACAGTAGCACTTACAAAAAACCATGTTTGAGCATTATGTCAATGTACATGGTCATCAATATTTCCTCCAATTTTTTTTCATTTTCAATAGCTCGTACTTTTCAATTCCCCATGTTACGTTATTTAATGAAAGAATTTATACAGTGCTATTCAAAAGTCCCCTCCCCCCCTCGTATCTTTTGAACGACTACACTTACATTAATAAAATCAGGAGGGTGAACATAAAGTGTTGTAAGAATTGTAACAGGTGACGTAATAGTATTAGATGACGTCACAGTGCCACTCTGGCCCATAATTTTAAATAGGATCTCATGGCAAGTGATATCTCGTTTGAAAGGCATTGACATTGGCTACATAGCCATATTAATTTTAACTTTCGAAATTCATCAAACATTGAATAAACGGATGGTTAATCGAAAATCGAAGGAGTAAGTGAGAATTAATGCAAATCGACTTCAACCGTTGACGAGCCAGGTGCATATCATAAAACAAACCCTTGCAGTAAAATAAGCCCTAGATTTGAATCCAGCCAATGAAAAGAAATAAAAAAGTCGAAGTAAAAGCTTGAAAAATATCTTCCCCTTCTCCTCCTCTCGCTGGTAACAGCCAGACGGACACAAGAAATTCAATTAACAAGTTGGGAATCCAATCCAGGCACACTTCCTCACAAATAAGGAAATGCTAGATTACAATCTTCCCACTATTCTTTCATTCATTACTTTGATCTGAGCCCCATTGAAAATGGAATTTGTCATATAACGGATTAATTTGAAAATGTATTACAAGTAATTAATACCAAAGGTGAAATTTATGCAAATGAACTTATATTCTTAATAAATTCAATATTATACAGTGTGGAAACCACTTCTTTTTCATTATTTTAGAAAATTATAAAATTTGCCAAGACACGTCAACTTTTGAATTGAGTTGTGCGTTATGTTCACATGAATTTAAATGTACAGGATGATTCACGCAAATATTCCATAGTCGGTGTTGTTTTTTTTAATGAAACACCCTGTATATTTACATATTTTTGAAATCCTCTCAATAAACCGATTCCAACAAACTAAATAATGTATGGTCAACTATGGATTATACAGGGTGAAATTTTAAAATTAATAATTTATTACACTTGAAATATTTTTTAAATTAGCTAAATATGGATTTATCAAAAATCTAGACTAACTAATTATTAGACGTATTTGTATATTGAACAAAACCTGCTACGCCCATGAATTTTATCATAAATACCTGAAAATTGCCTAAAAACGCCAATAATTAGGCAAAATTGGTAAATAATGTGGATTGTTTTAAATCGGTGAATAATGTGGATTGTTTTCTATTCTGTCAGTTGTTGATGTGTTGACAGTTTATACTGAAAAAGTAAAATCTTTGTCAAACACTCTTTCCTAGTCGACATAACATTGAAATATTCAATTGAGACTCACCGAATTGATGTTTTAATGATGATCGGGTACGGGGATAACTGCAGAAGTCAAGTTGAAGTGTCAAACTTATTTAATCACAGGTATCCCGAATTGCCTGATATTTCACAAAGTACTATGTCTAAAATTTATAAACAATTAAAAAAACTTGGACATGTCAAACCATTGAAAAGAGAACCACACTTCGTTGAAGATGATGTGAAAGTGGATATTTTGTAAGTGTCGAAGAGAATCCCGTGAGAATAATGTTAGTCATACAACTGTTCTAAGATGTCTTCATAAAGAGAAACTTCATCCCTACAAATTAACTTCTATGCAGGAGTTAACAGAAGACGATCCAGATCGTAGAATGGATTTCTGCGAAAGATTGATGAATAAGCTGAACAGAAATGAGATAGCTCTTGGTACCATTCTTTTTTCTGACGAATCAACATTCACATTGAATGGAGAGGTAAACCGATAGAACTGTAGATATTGGTCAGCAGAGAATCCTAATTGGATGCGTGAGACACATACTTAGTACCCTCAAAAGGTGAACGTTTGGGCCGGTTTCATAGGCGACCATATTATTGGTCCTATATTTAAAGATAGAAATTTGACACCTGAAAAATATTTGAATATGCTTGGGAATGGAGTTATTCCTGCGTTGACAAACTTATATCCCAACGCAATAGATCCTAGCTTACCGAATGAAAATGTTTGGTTCCAGCGAGACAGGGCATCACTCCATTATGCTTTAATGGTAAGAACTTATTTAGATGAAATCTCCTCCAATAAATGGATTGGACGAAGAGGTACTATTGAGTGGCCAGCTAGATCGCCAGACCCTACTCCGTTAGATATTTTTCTGTGGGGCTATGTTGAAAATGTATAGCAAAAAAACTGAACGAGGTAGTGTCAGTCATCAGTGTATTGTGTCCCAGTGGAAAGAATTATCTTGTATTCCTCATTTGACCATACACCCCTGCTCCTGTCCCTTCCCCAGTCTTTGACCCATCCATATATATATAGGCAATGTTATTGTTGGTGTGTTCGTAGATTTAAAGCGTGCATTTGAAACTATAGATCGCAAAAAACTAATTGATATTTGTAGAGTATATGGAGTAAATGGCACAGTCCTCAGTTGGTTACAAAACTATTTGATAGACAGGTATCAGACAACCAAAATTATGAAAAAGTTGTCAGAGAGGGTTGAAATCAAATGCGGAGTTCCGCAGGGGAGTGTACTGGACCCTTTATTCTGTATATTGTACATAAACGACATTAGTAAGTACTTAAAACATTGTTTTGTTAATCTTTATGCAGATGATACAGTTTTGTCAGTATTAGGAACCAACTTTGAGATAATTTCAGAAACAATAAATGAAGAATTAAATATTTTGAAAAACTGGCTTTGCTTCAAAAAGTTAAAACTAAACCCTAGTAAAACAAAATGTATGGTTTTTGGTACATGATACAACTGTAAAAAATTCAGTGACTCAAACATTGTAATACAAATTGATTCTGAAACTATTGAGCAGATAACTGAAATAAAATATTTAGGGGTTCAGTTGGATCCGCAATTAAATCTATGTTATCATGTCGATTACATGTGCAAAAAATTGGGAAAAAAGATAGTGTATTTTGGCGGTATATCAAATAAATTATCACGGTGGGCTCGACAAATAGTGTATAATTCTATTATCTTTTCCCAATTCACCTATTGTATGTCATTATTAATTTATTGCAATAAAGATGATATAAATCGTATACAAATTTTGCAGAACAAAGCGATGCGAATTATATTGAGATGCAATAGGTACACCAAAATAAACGATATGTAACAAAACTTGAAATTTTTAAATATTCATCAACTAGTTCATGAAGCAAGTTTGATTTTAGTTCTTAAAATAACTAGAAATTTAACGCTAAGGTATTTGCTTGAATTTCTAACGAAAAGGGAGGACATGTTGTACAATTTAAGATCAGGAAACGATTATTATATTGATAGGTATAATACACAAATACAACAACGATCACTATTTGTCGAAGGGGTGGGGCAATATAATGATCTTCCTCTTACTGTAAAAACTGCTCCCAATGTACGAATCTTTAAAAATAGATTAAGAAAAACGTATTTACAAACATAATTTTTATATCAGGTATTTTCTAAATTAGACAGTTATAAAAACTGTGTACTGTAATGAATATTGTAAACTAGCTTTGGGCTAAATAAAGTATTTATTTATTCATTTATTTTATTTATCTGTATACCAGGTCTCTCCTTGGGGAAGCTTCAGTTTATTCGGGTTTTGCCAGTCCTTTTTGTGAGGTGTCTCTACCTTGTATTTAGAGCTGGGAAGAAGTTACGTAGCCATATAGTTTGTTTTCATATTTAAGATGGCTTCACTCACGATGTCCTATATGAATATATATCCTGTTCTAACTGTTTTGTTTCCCAGATTATTTAGTAGCCTGAATATTTCCATCATTGCTTGCGGTTTGGAAGGGAGTATTCAATAGGCTCCAGAAGAACTTGCTCATAATATACGATGAAGCGAATATTCCTTCGATTTAGGAATACATTTTTCCAGTGGCGGCTGGTGGGTTATCGAACTGGTGGTGCACTTTACTAGAATATTAAAATTAGAAAATGCAACAAAACAACAATTGACATAACATATGTTTATTTTTTATAGATTAAATCAATGCGACGACATTTAGTTTCATCGTGACCTCGCAAAGCTAACTCAAATGCACCACAAAACTTGACACAATCGATAGGACGTGATAAAATATACCTGTTTTTATCAACTTGTTCATTATACGTTTGGATATTGCTTCTATACACAGAATCTAGCTGATTACGAATGTCGACTGTGCCTAACACAGACAAACTCATTACATTTTGTAGGTGTACTTGCGAAGAATCATGTTTTTTTATTTTTTCACTCAAATGTATCAAATTCTTGATTCCAGTTTCTGTCCAAATCGATTCTCCGCCAAAAATAATGCAAGGAAAACAAAAGAATGCATTAAGACGCTCACATCCACACAACCATTTCTTTCTATTATACATTTCACTTTTAACACTTCGTGTAAATGCTTTATTTTTAGATTTGCACTCTTGTTTTAAATTTAAAAAGGGCCGTGGCGGTCCGGCCAATTTTATGTTCACTTTACTTTTGAATAATTTTGTTACTTTCTTTAATATAATCAATGTTTATACTCATTTTCAACTAATACCAAACACAGTACAGAATAAAAATTCTATTATAGAATCGAAACAAAAACCAAAAACAATTACGGAAATAGTTATAAACAATAATTAACGCGTCACACAAACAGTGAAACTATACCGATAACGAGATGTCAATCATAGCTGCCGTCGCCTCGCTCCCATGCCGTCCGGCCCAATTCGTCATACATCGGGTGCTCTCGGTAATCTTCGGTTCGCTCGTGCGGCGCTCGAGAATTGTCTCATTACTCGGGACATTTCTATGAACTATCTTTTGTTTCACGCGTCAGGCGTATTAATTCGTATCTCATACAAGATGTATTAGCAGTTCTCGTGCACTCGCCGAAGCTCACGCGGCACGATATTAGTTTAGTAAAGCGCTCAAACTTTTTGACCATAATTGGAAATTTAATTTTTTATACGTTTTTGTATGTTTAAAAAATAAATATTAAAATGGTAATTTAAAAATAAAGATGAAGTAATATTTTGTAATTTTTAAATCTTTTGAATTGGTGGTTCAGCGCACGAGAGCACTTAAGGTACAGCCGCCACTGCATTTTTCATAAATCAACAATGAAATATTATAACTACTGCTTACCGGAAAGCATAGGAGGCAAAATTATGTTATCACATGCAAGTAGTTTCCGAGTATATACGCCAACCTTCCAATAGAGCTCCCAACATAGCTTAGCCAAAGCTAAATACACATATTCTTGTATATTCTGTAAATATATTAATCCATACCAGAGCAATGCACAAATGCAGACGGATGAAAAAGGGTGGAGTATGTATGGGTATACAATAAATTTTTATAATTTTAGCATTTAACCACCATCAATTTTTAATTTTGGAACTTTCTCATCGCTCTTTTAAATCTAAACCAAACCTTTTCAGGTACAGAGAGATTACAGTCGTTAATGTGGGGTGCTTCAGTGGAGCCCGAATATTGCAAAACGGCATATGGCGCGAACCATTTATTATTTTTATTCGATTTTCCTTCCTTTTGTTTTGTACATATTAATAATGTATACAGGGTGCGGCCGATGAACCGTCGGTTAGATGGATCTGGTGAACTACATGTGGATGCAAACTGAAAATTTGCATGTAGGGGTGTCGGAGGGGGAACTATTTATTGAAAATATTGACATCCTTTTATCACTTCCGTTTATACGAGAAGTTCACCCAAATTTCGTTTTTTTAATGACTCCCTGTATATTTTTGAATTTTTAGAATATTTGCGCTATCCTGAACAATTTTTGTTTATATTTTCCCATGCCTTTTTGAGTTATAATTTTTTTCAATGGCAATTTTTCATTCAATACAAAAAACTCAATATCTCCTAAAATAATTTGGGCATAGGCTCAAATTTTCCAGAAAGTGTACACGACATTAAATTGTATCGTTTATAATTTTGAAAATTGTTATTTTTATCATACAAAGTCTTTCAGAATTGTAGTATATTCGTCATCTAAAATATTCACATAATTAATTTTTTTCATATAAAACACCCTGTATATGATCGATTGGACTAAAAGTATACCCTGTCCGCTTTCTATCTGTATCTCTAAGGATTCCCGGTAATTCCATTTTTATTATTTTTTTGTCAATTAATCTTATGAATAGTGTATGGAAAAAATAAGCTGCCTGACAGCTCATAGTATATTTTCTTGATAAAATAATAATTGCCCTTTAACGAAAGTAGTCGAATTATGATCTCTTGAATTTAATAATAATTTATGGTAAGTGTAGCAGGATAATAAAGGTACAGAACCTGCCGTGTTTTTTGGTGAAAGATACCCTTGATACCACGCTTTCCCTATTTGTCACTTATAATTTTGACTTCCCCCCTCAGATTATAAGGAGAACACGAAAGCTTGACAGAAAACAGTAAAAAGGGAGAGAGATGGGTGGACATACCCATTTAAATGCCCATCGTCTTATGTCGACTCCGTTCGGGCTGCTTCGCGAAATTTGTCAACAGGGTTGTCAATTTGCATAATATTTCCTTCAATTTACGATCATAGGTCAAATATTTCATAAGCATTTTTTTAAGTGTGATAGTTATACAGATACAAATATTCGATAATTACTTGTTTCAAATGAATTTTATTAACATTTAGAGAATTATACAATTAAAAAGATTATAATGTAGAAAAATCATACCATAAATTTATACTTTTTTTCACAAACCATATCCTTGGCAACCATACACAATAACGGTGACGGCTAACCTAACCTAACATAATCAAAACGTCAAAACATGCTCAAAATCACTTGTAATCTGTGCTCAAAATTCATAACACCGTTTTTGTTTGCTTCATTGTTTGAAGGTGTTCAATCGGCGATATTAATTGTGTTATTTGACTAATTTGACTCATCGATTGTGCGTTGTGGTAATATTAATTATAAAAATATAGTGGTATAGATTATTATTCTTATAAAATGAATAAACATCACGGCGGAGCGTATTGTTCATACAGAGACTGTCCAAATAAATTTTATTCGGAGAGAAAGTTCTTCCGATTTCCAAGGGATGAGAGTATATAATTTAAAATCCCAGCCTATGATTCAAAGTTTTTATTATTAACTTTGGTGCTACACAAATTATTATCAAAATAGGTGTATATTGTAAATTAAGAATTATTTGTACTTTGAAATTTGGTTGATTTTTGTAATTATTTGTGTTATCTAAAAATGTATTTATCAATTAAACTCCCAAGAGTAATTACTATTAAATAACAAATCATAGGAATGTACATATAAGTATTTTTTCTACTAACGTGCGGAAAGTGAATCTTTTCCGCACTAAAAAGCGTGCGGAAAGAGTCACTTTTCCGCACTAGCGTTGAATGATAAGTAGAAAGAAGCGCGACCTTATGGAACTATTAAAATACGGCTACAAATCTTGTAGCCGAAAATCCTTCTAATAATTGGATGGCGCTGTCGATTGCATATCTAAAATCCCTCTTATTTTTGCCAGTCGACGTCTAGATCTCGTTGTAGTTACTTCGCGTTAGCTGTTCTGTACACCGTGTACGCTGTGCTTGTTATCGTTGATTAAGTACGTAATAATTATTCATTGAACGATTTTATTTATTAGTTTTTCACTGACGATTTGTATTTTATTTTGTTTACTTATTGGTGTTTACCATTCGTTGAACTAGTAGAATTATGTCTGGAAAATATTCGGTCAAATGCAGTTATATTAACTGTAGAAATACTAGCAATGTAAAGGAAAAGAAAGAAACTGAGGGATCTGTATCATTTTTTAAATTCGCGATAAAAGACAGTAACCGATTAAAAGAATGGGTAAAGCGTTCAGGAAATATCAAATTGGATTATAACTAACTACCCTGAGGAATTGAAAAATAAGAAAATTTGTGAAATAGTAATTTACGTTACAAGACCGGACCTATTCTTTGTGTTATAATTTGAGAATTTTGACATAAGCCTACTTCATTATTTTTCACTTTTATTATATTTTTTACGATCACGTGATAAATTTACGAAATATGATGGTTTTATTTATAGTCTAGTAGGGAAGTGAGTTTTCTGCGAAAAATAGTTGACGATTTTAAAAATATGGGTTTTGGTTTTTTGGATTCGGAATTAAATTCTGAATGATGGGAATTTTTGAATTTTTTTGCCAAGAAAAATTGTAATTGTTATAAACAAAAAACTTATAGAGAAAATGAGGGTCTCCGTTTTTTGGTTATAACTTGGAAAATATTAAAAATAGCGTCTTTTTGAAAAAAGATTCTAAAACAGGAGAAAATTTCAGAAGGAAGTCCCGACTCCCGAAAGAGACTTGAAGGAATATAGTCCAGTAGACAAAAAATTGTTCACTTCATTTTTGTTAAAGTTATTCAATTGTTAATTAACTAATTTTTTGTGGATTTTAGACAACTGAAAATCAGTTCTAAAAGTTTAAATAAAGTACCTAAAATTTTTTTGAATTCTGGGAGGTTTTCTTATTGACAATAAACAAAATTCCGTTAAAAAAGTTTTTTCATTTGTTTATTATTATTTTTTTAAGTTAACAAAAAATGAAAAATCCATATATTGTTATTAAAAAAAATTTTTTTATATTTTTTATTTCAGCTGGATTTTTATTTATTTTTTGCATCTTATTTCATTACTAAAAAAATATTTTTACCTTATTTGTTTATAAATTTGTTATAAACAAACAGACTATTTTAATATTTAAAATAAAATTTTTTTTGCCATTCTGTTGTTTTGGTCAAATAATGAATTTTAACATTAAAAATTTTTTTAATTGTTTATAATCTTTTTTTTTATTTATCACCCCTTTGAATTATTAATTGAGAAATCGTTTTTTTTTCTACATTCATCATTTGCTATCCTCATTAGAACTCCAAAAAAAAATTAGTTGATTAACAATTGAATAACTTTAACAAAAATGAAGTGAACAATTTTTTGTCTACTGGACTACATTCTTTCAAGTCTCTAAATAAAACTGTAATTTATTCAAAATTTTTCATTCATTACAAATATTTAAAAAAAATTATTTTGTGATGCTCTGTTGGCTTGGCGGTGACACCGCAGCTGCAAAACGGCCGCGCGGAGCGGTATTTTCAACGTCAATTTAAAATTATAAATAATGGAGTTACAGTTTCGAGAGTCGGGACTTGTCCTTCTGAAATTTTCTCCTCTTTTAGAATCTTTTTTCAAAAAGACGCTATTTTTAATATTTTCCAAGTTATAACCAAAAAACGGAGACCCTCATTTTCTCTATACGTTTTTTGTTTATAACAATTACAATTTTTCTTGGCAAAAAAATTCAAAAATTCCCATTGCTCAGAATTTAATTCTGAATCCAAAAAACCAAACCTCATATTTTTAAAATCATCATAACTATTTTTCGCAGAAAACTCACTTCCCTACTAGACTATTATTTGAAAACATCAATAACTGTACCTTTCTTCAACATAGATATGATTATTTTTAAAATAATTAGTTTGTAGTGCAAGATCTTTTCAAAATAACGCTGAAGACAGTTTTAATTCTCTCCTATTTTAGTATCTCACAACTTGCAGTGATAAGGCAGTTTACTCCTATAATACTCCTAGAGATCATTTTGTTTAAGATTTTTTAAAAACTTTTAAGAGCAAACAGATTTATAATTTATAAATTTAGTCTTATTGTTCAGCTTTATCATACTCCTAAAGCAGTTCTGGTATTTGTTACTCTTATAAAAGTTTTAATAATAATTTTGATGGTTATCCTAAAAACGTTATACAAGGCTTCAAAATTCAGCTAGTAGGTTTTAAAAAGATCTTTTAAATAACTCCTGAAAAGCTTGTGATACTTTCAACAAGATTTATAAAATTTTATGATAAACATTTTTGGAAAATTTCTGCTACTAAGAAATCCGTGCTAAATTATGATTTTTAAAAAAGTTCGTTTACTCACTGCCAGAAAATATTACATTGTACACTCTCTGCAATATTTTTAATTTCATTTTGGTTCTTTTTTTAAATTTCTCGGTGATGTTTCAAAAAAACTGTAGTCAGATTGGAAACATATCACTTTTCTGGAATACCCTGTATATCTGAATTAAACAAAATTTTCATTTTTACATGGTAGCTTATCTAATGTAAATGTATAGTGAGGAAGTTATTTATTTTTTGTTGAAACTAATTAAAAATTTGCAATAGAATGCACATAAAACTATTGTATATATATCTATATAATTTGTGCAAATTTATAAAAATTTTACAAAACAAAAATAAAGAATTTCAAAGATCAGTATCTACAATTCATATTTTACTTTTGTCCGCATTCATACAAAAAGGACGCCACCAGTAGAAGATTGTTTTCTGAATATTTTAAATAGGTCTAATCTCAAACCGTTTGTTTCCTATCAACGCGATGACCAAAGTGGCTAGTTTTCGTTTCTCGCGCTAGAGGCGCATCATTACGGCAACTGAGTTTTACAATAATAGTGGGGGATCATGAACATTTTAAAGCATAGGATCCGCGTCTCTTATTATTTTTCACTCAACGGCACTAGTGCGGAAAGTAAATTTATTGACATTTGAGGAATATACTGACATTTGAATATTCAAAATATGTATTTTGTATATCCAAGTTTACCAAATGACTGAAAAATTAATAAATTTATTATAATGCTGCTATAATTTTTAATAAAAAAAACCTTTATTTTTCAATAATTTTTTGATGGCCCTGGTATAAGCCTCATCAAATGAATGTCATGAATGTCAAATAATAATAATTAATTTGTTGATATGTATATAATGAGAAATGTTGATTTATGATTACTTTTGGGTTCTTTCCGCATGCTAGTAGAAAAAATAGTGTACCTAACACGTGCGTAAAGTGACTTTTCCGCACGCGATTGCTGGCCGAACTCCGCTAAAGCGTCGTTCGGCCATCTGCGGAAAAGTATCACTTTCCGCACTAGTTAGGTAAACTACTATAATAAATACATAAATATATATTCGATTATAATTATTGTTTTAATTCATGGCGCCGTTTTAAAGATTTAGTGGAAATTTCCAAAAAAACTAGATCCGGCACTAGAAATTGTTATTGTCCTCGAGTCAACAGTGCAGTTTGGGAAGAAATCCAGAAAATATTTTAAACTGGCTACATCGCGTCCATACCGAGTTAAAGGTCAAAAGTCACTGACGACGGAGCTGAAAATCGTTTGATGTTTTATCGGGATTCGTATCTGTTCTCTTTATAATTGGTGGTTCCACCCAAATTTCTCAATGAAACGTCAGTGAATGTCAAAGTCTTTTGTCATATTTTCCTATTTTTTGGTTTATTCGGTAGGCGAAAAGCAGTTGAGTGTCGCGCATGCAGAAAACGCTATAGCAGCACATTGCTCTTGGAAAAAACCACATTCCGTACATGCGACATTGCAAAAATCTAATAACTTCCCGATTTTTTGACTTCATCTTTTTATCGAGTGCTAGATAGCCCTCGCATGTAACCCTGATTTCCTTGTGTGCTTCCATTTCTTATTTATCACTATTTGAATTAATATGTTGGTTCATTTCTCCCATGGCACTATACTTGTTTTCATGTTTTCTGCAAACCAATCCGCAACTGGATCAAAAGCATATTATCAAACCGGTACATCACTACATAACTGAATGGAGTCACGGTAAGGGGAGTGGCGGCCAGGGGATGCCCACAAGGAGGGGTGCTTTCCCCCCTTTTGTGGTCACTACTGGTTGACGATCTCCTGGGTGAACTATCTTTTCAGGGATGTGCAGGGATATGCTGATGATATAGTAATAATTATTAGAGGCCGATTTGAAGAGATCATTTCTAATATCCTTCAAATGGCCCTAAACATAGTGCACAGGTGGTGCAAGAGGAAACAGATGTCTGTGAATCTCCTCAAAACCGTAATTATTCCCTTCACTAGGAGAAAAAAATTACAGCGACTCCGCCAGCCAATTTTAGGCGACGTGAGCATTCCTTTTGTGACGGAGGTGGAATATCTAGGAGTAATCCTAGATAAACAACTCACCTGGAACGCCCACTTGGAAAGAGTTATTAACAAAGCCAGATTATCCCTCTGGGATCTCAGAAGGGTATGTTGAAAATCTTGGGATGTGAACCCCAAACAGATTTACTGGATTTACAAAACTATGGTCAAGCAAATGGTCACGTTAGCTCAGCAGTCTGGTGAACCAAAGGTCTGCAAAAGACAGCCAGAGCAAAGCTGCAAGGCTTGCAGCGAACAGCATGCCTGGCCATTACCGGAGCAATGTCTCCTACACCAACGGCGGCTATGGAAGCCCTCCTGCAACTAACTGCTCTCCACATTCACTTGGATATAAAGGAAGCCAGGAGAGCGGCTCATAGAATGCTATCAGTGGAGAGGCAAATAAAGGGAGAGACTTTGTGGGATCACTCAGGATTGATGCGGGAAATACAAAATCACCACATTCTTGAGATGCCCTCGAATCTTTCTGTCACAAAACTTCACGTGGACAAGCCCTTTAAGGTCCTCATTCCCACGAGAGACCAATGGGATAGCGAAGAAATCTCCTTCCTAGAAACGGACCACATGATCTACACTGATGGATCCAAAACGGGGCGGGCAGCAGGAAGCCCAGAGTGAAAATCATAGTTAACCTGGGCAGGTACGCTACCATCTTTCAGGCTGAATTATTTGCCATTGAACTGGATGCAAGACAGTTGATGAATCAACCTGTTATGAAAAAGAACATACACATCCTGTCAGATAGCCAGGCTGCTTTTAAAGCACTGAGCTCGAACAGGATAGAATCTAAGATGGTATATAACTGTCTACAATCCCTTGAAATACTAGGCAGAGAAAACAGAGTCATTTTGACCTGGATGCCGGCGCATCTAGGAGTGGAGGGGAATGAGGAGGCCGACACTCTGGCAAAAAAGGGTTTAGAGACTTTATTTATCGGATCTGAACCATTTTTTTGCATTGCGGAAAGCATTGCTAGATCAGCCATAGCTACCTGGGCCGAGAGGAAAACCCACACGTACTGGGCAGACATACCGGGGCTCTCCCACTCGAAGGCGTTCATACACTACCCTTCGAGTACAAAAAATAGGCAGATCCTGGAATGGATTAGAACAAACCTACGCATTCTGACGGGAATGCTTACAGGACATTGTCGACTAAATTACCACCTAAAGAAGATGGTCTGGTTCAGACCTCGGACTGTCGGTTCTGTAATTTGGAGGACGAAACTGCGGAGCACATACTATGCTTATGCTTATCTTGGGCAGGGTAAGGTATAATATATTCGTCTTTAGTACCTTAGAGCCGAACAACTTCAAAAAGTATCACCAAATACAACCATGGACTTAGTCAGAAGCACTGGCTTGTGTGGTGAATTGTAATCCCCATGGGTAAGCCGCAATAGACCTAACGAAGGTCGCAGTGGAGGTGGTGAGAAGGCCCCACTCACATAGAACCTGACCTACTTGTTTTCATGGATTTCCGCATCAACTTTCTTACTAGTGACAGTTATATTGACATCACTGAAATAATTACATGTCATACAAACCGATTGCAGTGGCAGCAGATTTGCCTTTATTTTCGATCCCTTTTTCTGTCGCATAAATAACACCGACCAGGTGTAGGCCGCACAACTTCTTGATAATCTTTATTTTTTTCCTCCAACTCTGGAAAAATATCATCTTTGCATCTTTGCATTGTTTCTTCGGTCTTAAATCTTCTGATTGCATTGCTTTTGATGAGTGATTCTCCCAGAAAAAATTGTTCTTACTGCTCGTCCATTACGAACATTCACATTTGCCGACATAGCACATCCGTACAAAAACAAAAAACAAAGAAGACGTATTTCCTATGCAATAGGTCAGCGAATACTGATAAGTTATGACACGAATAGGACCACCAATACGTGAATCGCGCTTGTCAAGTGAGTCTTTGAAATGTCGCATGAAATACTGGGGTACAAACGTACCAGAGGTCGAATATTTTTTTTTCATGGAAATTATGTGAACAAGTTTGTACAATTTTGTAAAATCTCAAAGAAATACGTTGAGCAAATTTTAAATGAGGAAATCTTAAATGGACGAAGCAGAATATTCTATTTTCACAAAAAAGGTAGAACGTGTCGCGGGACACACGGTAGGAACTTTAGTTC
>CAJUYG010005021.1:0-14944 GCA_910591675.1 Galerucella calmariensis | reverse complement strand
AAAATATTCCACGCATATGCTTAGGATGTCAAATTGCTATGTGGGTTGTTTGCAGATAAAATTTCATGTTTCAGTTTTCAATATTTTATATGCCATGAAACTTTAATACTTGTTTATAATAAAAAAAGTTGAAAATAATACATAGTATAATACATATTAAAAAATACGCATATGAAAAAGTCGTTTTTTTTCGTTTTTTCAATTTTTAAGGGGTTTAATGCAAAATCCGACCCCAACATAGATAAGCCATATTAAAGTTGACATTCCAACGAACAAATTGCGTGGGTGCAGAATTCGAAAATCGAAAATTTGACTGCAGCAATTTTTTTTTGAAAATTAACCTTTTTTTTCGAAAAATATTAAATATTTCGGAAAATAATTTTTTTTGGTTGTGCAAAAAAATTGTGCCTATGTAACATAAAAAAAGATATATTTTCACCAAGTTTCATGCAAATTGCATTTTTTTGCCAGAGAAAAAAATTAAAAAAGAAAAAAACGGTTTTTTGCGATTTTCACCTTGAATTTTAGGTTATGTTGAAAAATCTTTTATTCAAAAGCTGTTCATTTTTTTATTATCTACAAATTTTCTGTACAACATTTCGCGCTAAAAAGTCATTTTCTGTCTTAAAAATGCAAAAGTAAGTTTCAACCCCTAAAAAACCTCCCCATCTACACATTTCCACTCAAACTTTGTTTAAATTATTTTTCCAGTGTTAGTTATACCCCAAAGTATACTGGGTACCTGGCTGTTACTAATTTTTCCGATTTTAGCCAATTTTTTCCGTAATTGCACTGGCCTATTAGGAGACTATCAAAATGTATTCAGGCCTAGTAGATCAACTATATATGCCCTACATACGCTAGAACAAATATTTGAAAAAGCATGGGAACACAACAGGTAAGTTCATACAATTTTCATTGATTTTAAAAGTGCCTTTGACACTATAGACAGAAAAGAATTGATAAAACAGTTAGAAAGACTAAATATTGATAAAAAGCTGATAGAGCTGCTGAAAATGATAATGGCAAACAAACAAGGAGACTCGATCTCCCCAACTTTATTCAATTTGGCATTGGAGAGTATCCTAAGAACAGCTAAACTAAAAAGCAAAAACATCATAACTGACCATATTCAAATCGTAGCATATGCAGACGATTTAACCATAGTAGCAAATTCAAGCCAAGAACTTATAAAAGCAATTGAAAAGATAGGAGAAGGGGCAAAACAACTTGGAATGGAAATCAACGCGGACAAAATAAAATATATGATAGTAGGAAAAAAAACGAAAATACCGAAGGGAACTTAAAAACGCAATGGCATTCATTTGAAAATGTAACATCATTCAACTACTTAGGAGTGACGATGGGACAAACAGGAAAAGAGCGGGTGCAAGAAAGAATACTCAATGGGAACCAAGCTTACTGCAGAAATAGAAAATTTCTGAAAAGTAAAACCATAAATACGGGTAAAAACGCCAAAATAAAGATATACAAAACACTAATAAAAACAGTGATCGCGTATGGCTTAGAAACAACGGTAATAAACGAAAAAGAAGCAGAAGACTTGAAAATCTGAGAAAGAAAGATTCTTAGAACATTGGGAAAGGGGGGCTCAAAACTAACAAAGAAATAGAAAGCGAGTTGAGCAATGAGACAATCGGAAAATATATATATATATAATATATAAATATATATTAATATTAATATTAATAATTAATATAAAATTAATATATATTAATATTATTATTATTATTATTAATTAATATATAATATATAAATATATATAAAAGCACAACGCTTAAAATGGGCAGGACATATTATGAGACGAAAGCATAAAGAAATGATAAGGAGAATAACATAATGGACTCCTCTATGGCCGAGAAGAAGGGGAAGACCCAGAGAAAGTTGGAGGAAAAGATAGAAGATAATACAAAAAGGATGGGAATCAAAGAGTGGAGAGAAAAATGCAGAAATAGAACCGAATGGAAGAAAATAACTTCTGAAGCCAGGACACACAAGAAATTGTAGCAATAAGGAGTGAATAGGGAGTAATCCACCCTAATAAATGAATTTAAAAGCGCATTAGCGTAAGCCACAATCTATGTCTTGTGAATGCGTTGAACGAGAGGATGAATGGTGAATAGATTATTGACAGGCTAAATGGATGAGAGGTAGTCTGTGCAAATGGCTATATGTTGGTGGGGTACTCTGCTGAGTTCAAAAGCTTGTAGAACAGCATATAGCTCAACAGTGTAAACGCTACAAGTAGCAGAAATTTGGTAAGATTCAATAACTGCTTGCGTGGTAGAAACAGCACATCCGACTCCAGCTTTTGGATGCATCGGTGAAGAGACTCGGCTATATTGTTTTCTATTAAGTATTTCGGAAAAATAGTTTTTATTAGATCATGACTGGCTTCTTTTTTGTTAAATTTTGTGAGTGAAAGGCTACATTTCGGGAGAGTCTTGGACCAAGGTGGGGTGTGTGGAAGGGGAACAGGGATAGTGTGGGATAATTGAATATGCGATATTATTTGACTGACTTGAGAGGGAAGATTGTAGCATAAATGAATAATGGCAAGAATGAACAGTGTGGTGCTTAGAAGGAGCCTTGGGGAACACCGTCCTGTTGGGTGTGGGATGATGGGAGACAGCCATTTACTGAGATTTCAAAGGATCTGGTACTAAGAAAGTTTTTATGAAAGAGTTAATATTTCCTTTTAAGGTCATATAAAGATAACTTATCAAGTAAAGCCTGCCCGGTTATTGTGTCAAATACAGCTGCAATCAGTGGCGGATTTATCACTAGGCAGACTAGGCAACCGCCTAGGGCCGCAGTCCCTAGGGGGCCGCAAGGCAAGGCAAGACCATTTTTGTAGATCGTATAATCTGCGCGCCAATGTTATGCAAGTTTCAACGTTGCCAAGTTGAGGTTCATTTTGTTTAAAAATAGGCAAATGGCAAATTTTTGGCAGACTTTTTAAGGGCTATTTTTAAACAAATTGAACCTCAACTTGGCAACGTTGGGCCACTCGAAAAGCCTTGCCTGGAGCCTTCAATGTCTTATATCCGCCACTGGCTGCAATATTAAAAATAGTGGCTATCACTTTTTGCTATTCATAGCATCGGAATGTGGCTTTGGAAAAGAGCGAGGTTACCACTTGTGGATCAATGACGTCGGAAACCAGACTGTTCCTTAGGTAATACCTGGTGTTTTTCGAAAAACTACATGATTCTTCTGTTAATCATTTTCTCCATCATTTTGCATGTAGTACAAGTGGAAGAAATTGGCCTGTAAGACTGTGGTAAGGTTGAAGGATGCCACGGTTTTGGGACCGGAATAATAATGGATGTGTTTCATTGAGATGGGTAGGTTTGGGAAGACCAAATTAGATTATTATGTCTAATAGAATGGTGCGGCTATAGTTGGATAGATTTTAAAGGAAATATGGGGTATGTCATCAGGGCCGGCTGCAGAGTTCTAACATAAGGATATGGCAGATGTCAGTTCGGTAAGTGAAAGGGGGAATTAAAATCGTTGGTGAGGTAACATGAAATTAGTGGAAAAAGATTCGTTGGAAGTACTTTCAGTGATTGGCTTGAGTTTATTTTAAAATTTTTTATCGAATTTATCGGCAAGCGACCTATTACAAATGATTTGGCTATCACTAGTAGAAGCTCCATCAGAAATTAGATGTGGAATTTTAAAGTGGTTTTTTTACCTTGGAGCTGACAAATTTTTTTCCAGGTTTGAGAGGGGCTAGTATTATTATCCAAGGATGTTACGCAGTTATGCCAGGAATTTTTTTTGCTTCGTTTATTTGGCTTTTGCTTTAAGTCTTTTATACGTAATTAGGTTTTTTTTAAGTCCGACCAGAAAATATACACATTCTGGACCATTTTTCGTCCAGAAAATAACGTTTTGCCGATCAAGACCGGAAAATGGACGCCGCAGGGACCGGAAAAAGCTTTTATCGCCAACCGTCAGTAAAACCCTCAATTATCAGATTGATTTCCGTTATTAAACAAACAGTTTACATATGCGTCTGGTAAAGTGACATATGCGAATGGTAAAGTATTTTGACTTTGACATTACTCGAAAATCAAATCATCTGTCAGTGTCACGCTTCTCCCTATTACGGCTCGATAATAGTTTTCTTGCGATTTATTTATAACAAATTATTGTTGGAACTCCTTTGACTTCAGGAATTAACTTTTATAATGCTTCGGGTTGTGGGTACCTTCAATTTAAATATAACAAATAATAAGTAGATTTGTTCTATATTTGCTGTTTACTTTGTCAAAATAATATGCAATGAAAAATACCTCAGTTTTTTATATTCTGAATTCTGAGCAGTTGGAGATAAAATTTTGTATGCACCACGTCAGTTAAGTGTCTATCGGACTCGCCTGTTATTCGCCTCGCCTCGCTTCGCTCGTCTCATAATTTCAGACTCGTCCGATAAAGAATCACTTTACGTACATAAATAACTATTGCCGGTCCCTGACGTCCATTTTTTTTCATTTTTCCAAACGCTCTTTTATAATACAATCTACCTTGATTCCGTTACTATGGTAACAACCTTTCGATATATTGTCGAGTGATGACAGTTCGTTGATTTTTAATTTGTCGTTCATGTCAAACTTATTATTTTATCTGGTTTTAGTTTTGTTAATCACTTTGTTATAAAAAGTAAAATAAAGAATTAAATGTATATCGAAGTGTCTGTATTAAAAAAATATTGATCGTCACCTAACCGAAAATTTGTGTTTTTCAGGTCTCACCTGCTTGTCCCGACCTGAAAAACACTACTTTCCGGTCTTGTAACGTAAATAACTGATTCCGGGGTGTTGTGTTTGCGATAGAAGTTAAGGGCAAATTTGGATAATCGCATTGCTTTTCCGCATTTAGAGTTCCACTAAGAAACCATTTTATGTCTAGGGGTAAGGGTGGTTTCAATGTGTCAATTACTGGTGGAATGAGGAAATAGGGAGTCTGTGGAGGGAGTGTGAAAAGGAACGAAGACGAATGTTGAGGGGAAGGCGTATGAGATAGCGGTGAAAAGAATGGTTGTAAATAGGAACGTGGTGCTAGAGGAAGATTGGGAGAAAGAGATTATAGAGAAATTGTTCGCAGGGGTAGAAAGAGGTGCGGAGGGCAGGATTCGGGAAGCCCAGAATACTAGGGAGATAGGGAAAATGAGAGGGATAAGTTCGATAGAGAAGTGGGAAGTAGAGGAGGGGGAGAGAAATGTAAAGGTAAGAAAAGCCCCAGGGATAAATGGCATGAAAGGTGATATGGTGAAGAGGCTGTTGGATGACAATGGGGAGTACTGTTTAACAAGATACTGAGGGAGGAAGAGTTCCCGGAAAGGTGGAAGGTGGCCAGGGTGATCCTTGTGAAGAAGACGGGTAGGGATGGGAAGCGGTCGGGGGACTACAGGCCCATCAGCCTTTTTTGTGGATTGGGTAAATTGATGGAGGGATTAATAAAGGTTAGGATTAAGGGGGAAGTTGATAGGAATGGGGGTTTTAGGGAAAACCAGCATGGGTTTGTAGAAGGGAAGTCATGCATCTCAGCGCTGGGCAGGTTGGTGGACTTGGTGCAAAGGGCTAGGCAGGGTAGCTGTAGGAATAAGAAATTGGCCCTGCTTGTGTTCTTCGTCGTGGGGAACGCGATTAACAGTCTCAGGAAACGGGCGGTGTTGAGCGCGTTGACAAAGCTTGTAGTAGGGGAGAGGCTAGTTAATCTAGTAGAGGACTACCTGACGGGGCGTGCGATAGTGGACACTAGGAAGAAAAGGTATAGGACGAAGAATGAAGTGCCCCAGGGCTCGGTTCTGGGACCGACGCTATGAAAGTGTGTGTTTGATGAAGTTCGTGGGATAGCATGTGAAGAGGGATGTGAGATTACGGTGTATGCGGACGATGTATGTCTGGTGTGTACGGCAAAGGAAGAGGTGGAGATAGAATGAAAGGCGGAGAGGATGTGTAGGGAGATTGTGGAGGAGATAGAGCGGAGTGGACTGGAAGTGGCTGAGGATAAGACGGTGGGGCTACTGGTGAAGGGGCGGAGCAAGGCAAGGGAGGGGGGTGATGGTGAAGGGAAAGAAAATTCGGATGGAGGAAGGGGTGAAATATCTGGGGGTGTGGTTGGATAGCCAATTATCCTTCAAAACCCATATGTTGAAGGCTGCACATGTGTCAATGCTGTTGTAATTATTATGGCATCTGAAAATAGCTTTATGGAATCATCAATATTATTTGAGGTTGGTTATTTACGCAGAAGAGGTTCGGCTTCCACGGAGAAGTCCGACCAGTTAGCTTTGTTAAATACAAATAGCTCTCAAGACAAGCTTGTTCTTCTAAGTTATTACGTATAATTATGGGATACTGATTGCTATCATGTAAGTCGTCAGCTGTTTGCCAGGATAAAAAGGGGGCAGTTTTGGGATCACATAAGCTTAGATCAATGGATGAGAAGGTACCAGAAGCAATATTCGTGTATTAAGAAGGCATGAGTTGGTGCAATTTAGTATGTTCTCAACAACCTTACCTCGTCTAAATGTACGTATAGATCCCCACATAGTGTTAGGTGCGTTGAAATCACCAGTAATTATGAATGGATAAGGGAGCTGTGTAGAAGTGTAGAAGTTCTTCTTCTCCTAGTTTGGAATCGGGTGGTATGTATTATTATGCTATGAAAATACAATAAATAAAATATCAAGCAATTATACTTCTTAAACCCATTCGGAACACCAATTGTAAAAATGTTTCGGTACACGAAATGACAACACTGTTTAAACTAAATCTAGTAGCACCAGCTATCCCGCCGCATCTGTAATATGAGTCATTAAAGTTTCGTGTTGTACGAGAGACAGCAAAATTATTCGTGTAAATCATATTAAAATGAAGAGAAAATCGAAAGAAGACTCTAAGAAGAAAGCAAAGAGAAGATTACTAGAAGATTTGAAAAGAAAAATGGAAAAATTCTTATTTAATATAACCAGTAATAGGATGAATATTTGAAGAATATCAGTAGTAGAACTGGATATTTATTTAGCACTTTGCTACATTATTCAATTTTAATAGGCGATATTTTACTTATTTTGAGTACATCAGTTATATTGCTTAAATCGTTTGTTACGTTAACACGTAGATAAGGTCTGATTCATAGCCAGCCCTGACTAAGCTGAGTGATAAAAAAGAGAAGTGAGTTACGAGATGACAATGCCATGACACCTACAAAAAGCTGACACCTTTACTAAGAATTCTAACCATTCTAACGAATAGATGTACTTGTAACTTATATCAAATAAATTCTTTTAAAAAAAGCTGTTTCAGTTTCGAAACACTTATCTGGCGCAGTCAGTAGGATTCGCGAAGTCGTGAAAATTTGTGAAAATTTCGCTTTTGTCGAAAACAATAAGTTTCGGGACTTTGACGTTTCTACGTGTATATCGCGAATCTGTGAAACCTACCCTTTCGTGGACTTTAAGTTATCCTTTATTGGGGACGAGACAGATCCAGCTAGAGCCCTTGGAAGCAGAAACTCTGGGAAGAAACTGGTATATACGACCATCGAGGTAAGTTCCAAGTTCCTTTTCACCCTCCTAGCCCTTTTGAGGTTTTCAGGAAGGATAGTTGTTAAGAATTTTTCGAAATAAATAATAATTATTTTTATCGTATATCGAAGTTTATATTTTTATGAGTGAACCTGACTTGGTAAACTTTTTCAATGAATTAACTATCAGTAAAAGTGGAAATAATTTAGAGTCGAATAAAAAATTAAGTAATATTAAATTAGAGAAAATGGCGACCGCAGCACAAGAGCCACGATCCGTTAACTGGAATTTATTTAAGTCAAAGCTAGAAAATATTAAACCCTATGATGGGGATATTAATACACTAAATACTTTTATTTCTCGATGTGAAAGTTTAATAGCAACCTATAGTAATTATGGTGATAGAGAATTAAACGAAGACATATTTGAATGCATACAGGGAAAACTATTGGAAAAGCGGAGTTAATGGTAGGAAATCGGGTAGAATTAACTAATTGGAATTTATTGAAAAATGCTTTAGTACAATGTTTTTCAGATAAACGTAACTTAGATTGTTTAATACAAGAGCTCACGAGAAATAGGCCGTATAAAAATGAAAATTTATTAGAATTTGGAAATAGACTTCAAATTTTAAGAAGCAGTATCATACAAAGAATCAGTAATGATACAAGCTTAAACCAAAATGAGAAAATTTGTCAAATGCACCACTGTGATAAAACTGCTTTAAATACATTTATAGCCGGATGTACAGGAGTGCTAAGAAACAACCTACCTTTAAAACAACCAAATTCCCTTGAGCATGCTTTAGCATATGTAAGCGAAATTGAAAATTTTGAAAGATTATATTCATCTCCAAAATTTAATTTTCCAAATAACAATTATAATAATAATCAATCGAATTCACAATTCAATTCTTCTAATACAAGTCAATATCGACAAAACTCCAAAAAATACGAATGGCCCTCTCAGCCAATAAATATTCAACAACGCCCATTTTTACAAAAAAATAATTATCCAACAAATGCGCAAGTCTTCGGACCACCGCGAAATGTTTTCAAGCCCAAACCAATTCATCAAAATCAATTACGAGGTAAATTTTTTCACTCGAATGTATCACTTTCAACTTCTCTAGGCACAAAGAATATTAGATATCAAGCGGAAATGCCTGCATTCCGTGAGTTTAATTATAATCATATGTTACATTTTATACTGTATGATTTCCACGAATTTTTCGATGGTGTTATCGGAATTGATGACTTAATAACAATGAATTTCAACATTGACTTAAAGAATAAACGGCTAATTAGTGATAACGCCATAATTCCTCTTAATTTTAGGAAGCCGTCTGATATAAAGTTTCGGATTTCAGTTGGCCCATATGGAAGAGTTTTGAAAAGAATCCCTGTTACTACCCCTAATGGTGAAATTTTAATCGATAAAACTATATTAGGTGATATTCATATTTATATATATATATATATATATATATATATACATCTCTCTATACTTGAGTCTTCCAGCCAAAGACGGTATTTACCTCATCCACCAGAAGGAGCAGGAATATATATAGTCTCACTGAAGTATATCGCACTTTACCCACTCTAGTATAGTATTTGATAAAAAAATTATGGAAAATATTTTCTTTTTTACCATTTTTATAGCATTCAATCTTCCGACACAAATACTATTTTTACGTCTTCCGAGTATATTGAGAATATCAAATTTTCAGTATATAGGTCTTCCGTACAGTGTTGCCATATTTCAATAAATTTGTAGTACCTACATCTTCCATATATTAGACTCAATATTTAGATATACGGAAGCCTCGTGCTTCTAATTCTTATTCGAAAATCATAACTCTTCCAGATTTATCTAAATAAGTTCCGTCTTCCATATATTCAGTCCGTAAAGCTCCGTGTTAGACATAGGAAATCTGTCGTGCAATAACAAACGCCGTAAGTTATTTATTATGGTGAAACTGTTCACGAGCTTAAAAAAGTATTTCGACAAGATGATCACTACGACATCAACTATGACCGAACATTTTGAACTTGAAAATTACAAAACTATAATACATCATATTTAAGTTAGGTATGATTCAAATATTGATTGTTACATCTAAACAATTACTCAATATTTAATAATGAATACGGTGACAAAAGCCAAATCAGTTGAAAATTTGTATCTTTAGTGACGGAAGTTATGGAAGATTTTTAATGATTATCAAAATTCACAGACATAAATGATTTTGCAAATATTCATTAAATCAAATACATATGATAAATCAAAACTTGAGTACATTATTCTCTCAGAAATTTTAAATGAATCACCTCAGCCTGTATTTTATATCATTGTCGAAAAGTACTATCCATACTTCTTTTTTCTGCATTTCCCATACCTAAAGTTATCAGTTTTTTGAGATATTTTAATTTTCCTATGTAAACTATTAATTAGGTATACAATAGTTTAGATGTAATGTAATCAGGATCTACTTAATTTTTGTGGAGATTGTTTTTTTTGTGTGTTGTTTCTTATTTCCCCATATAAGTATAATTTTTTGTAAACTTTCAACTGTAAACTAAGATCTGGTAAACTATTTCATAACTAATAACTACTTTGCTTAGAAAAATGATAATATCTCAAAAACTAATAACTAGATATGGAAAATGTTTAATAAAAATAGTAGTATAGTAATAGTACTTTTCGAAAATGACAATGTATTCCACTATTCAATTATACAGGGCGTTGAACTTGTTACGATTTCGACAGAAAATTGGTAATAACTTTTTAAATACCCCGTTTAACAGATTACAACCTCATATGGTTTTAATATGGCGAAGTGAAGCAAATTTCATTTTTGGAGTAAAATGAAGGGTGTTTCATTTAAAAACTTGGGATGGATGACCATGGGGATGAGGGGGTTGAAGTTATCACGTCTACATAGGAGCAAAATGATTTATTAGTTTTTTGGCGTGTTTTTTCATTTTTTCATAAAAATGACTCCTTAAGAATTATGTGGGGTGGATAGTCTTCATTAAAATGTTCTGTCTTCAAATCAAAAGCAATTAAAATTCGATACCCTAATACTATAAGTGGGTAACTCAATTTAAATTTTTCACAGAATCGACAAAACGATGCGTTAACTATTTCTGGTGTACGATAATGCGCTTAAAGTGAAAAAAAATGTCAAGGTGATAGGAATAATATCAGATATCTGCTTATAACTTCGTATACAACTAACAAAATTTGATATCTAATAGTTGCATTTTGGGTCTTAGGCCATACAGAATATTTATAAAAAATACCTTTATTTTTCCAAAATTAACAATAAAAAAGATGCCAAATTTATCAGATATAAACTAATGTCATAGGTAAGGTCGTACACGAGTACTGTGTTCAACTCTTGAACATTTTTTTTTCACCAAACTACAGTCACTCTTTCTAATATATACTCTTTATTTCATCAGAAAACATTGAACTCTACAGATTTATATTTGAACATTTTGAAACTTTTTTGCTCTCAATACAAAATTTGTCAACATACATACCTATTTTTTAAATACAAATACCTAATCTCCAAAATTTCAATTTTAGTAACCTAACCAACCTAACCTTGTCTTATTGCAAACCGACATCTCCTCAGCAATGAATAATCAACAGGATCTCGTAGCAACTATCTTTGATATCGAAGGTGCTTTTGATACAATCCCCAGAAATGCAATAATCAATAAACTATTACAATATAAACAAGATGGCAACATTTCCTTTTTCATACAAAACTTTTCAACTGCAGGGTCATTTAGAGTCTCTGCAAATGATAAACTTTCCCAGCCTCACACACAAAATGATAGTGTCCCTCAGTGATCTGTATTAAGTCCACCCTATTCATCCTTTCAATAAACGACTTATGCGCCAATTTTCCTACTCCCATCAAATATGTTCAATACGCTGATGAATGAATTGTCTACTGCCATGGAAAATTTGTTTCCACCATATGCAAACTTCCACAAAACGCAGTAAATTTGCTGCAAGATAGAGCCAACAACCTACATCTCTTCTTATCTCCAAGTAAATCGAAGGTCATAAAGTTCCCATCTGGTACAGCGCTAATCTTCTTTGATAACTCCCCGTTACCTGCTGTTAATTATTGCAAAATTTTCGGATTTACTTTCGACTCTCGGCTTAATTGGAAACTTCATATCACTGATGATCTGACGAAAATACTTTATCAAGAGTTTACTGATCCCTTATCTAAGCTAGACTACGGCAGCTTTATTCACATGTCAGCCTCCAAATCCAACATCGACTCACTGAACTGTGTTCACAATACAGCCCTTCGACTCTCTCTCTGTACTTTCCGTTCTAGTCCAGCTGCTAGACTATACTGTGAAGAAAATGAGCCACTTCTGTTCCTAAGACGTCAATCCCTCCTCGTTTCATACGCTGCATCAACATCTTACCCTTCTTACCCTGTTTACCCTTTGTCTCAACATAATCCTTCCAACACTACTTCCAAACGTAGCATAAAATATATTGCACACATTTTTCCCATTACTTGAGAATACCGACCTTTCAATGACCACTCCGCTCCCCCAAACTCATATCCCTCCTTGCACTAAACAACTTCCTCTATTCAATACCTATCTCACCAAGCTCAATGAACATGAATCGCCCAACATACAATATATCTCAGTAAGTTGGAACCATATGGGAAACTTTTTTATTATTAATTTTAGGAAAAAAATGTATTCTTCATAAAAAGTTCTGCATGTTCTAAAATCTAAAATACAATCAACAGATATCAATTTTTTTCAGTCGTGTACGAGGTATGTCAAAAAATATGAATTTTACTCAAGAGTAAAGTACCTTTAAATTTGACAATATCGAAAAATGTTATTAAAAAAAGTTTATCAGTACCAAAAACTATGTTCAAATATGCAATTACATATGTTTATTGGGATGCCTATGATTAAAAATAATTGCGGCATCTCTCTGGGTTTTATAATTTTCTCCCACAATCAAAACGATTTCTATTTTTTTTTTCACTACTTAACAGAGCCGCAATTTCTTGTATTTTATAAAAACTAACCGACGTTTGCCGACAGTGCATCCTAGATTAAAAATCGTTATGTACGCAAATTGCTAATATACAGAATTATCATTGCTAATACAGGAAAGTGAGTAAAAATAACAGAAATTATTTTCTCATGGCAGATGGATAATATCAGATATCTGACAATAGCTTTCAATTATAATCAACTTTTTATAATAACAATTGTCAATATTCTGAAAAATAAAGGTACTTTACTCTTGAGTAAAATTCATATTTTTTGACATACCTCGTACAGGACTGGAAAAAATTGATATCTGTTGATTGTATTTTGGATTTTAGAACATGCAGAACTTTTTATGAAGAATACATTTTTTCCCAAAATTAATAATATAAAAGTTTCCCATATGGTTCCAACTTACTGAGACATATTGTATAAATAAAGCATTTTTGGAAATATTAGAAGGAACACCATATTATGTAGTTCTCTACACAGACGCCTCAAAAACTTCTTTTGGTGTTGACTGCTCCGTCACAACTAACCACGAATTAACAGGTTTCTATCGGTTGCCCTCAACATGTAGTGTTCACACTGGTGTTGTATAGTATCTTCCAAGCTTTTAAGCAAATCCTCTCTCCTGTCGAGTGCGTCTCCATTTGTACCGATCCACTTTCCTCAATAAATTCAATACTATCTTTACTGACCATCAAATAGTTCAAAACATCCATGACATCTATTAAACTCTCTCAGCTCGTGATTTAACAGTATGTCTTATCCGTCTCCCATTTCACATTGGAATTACTGGCAATGAAAAAGCTGACCACCATGCTGAAGAAGCCTCTTCTTCCATCACCCCAACAACGTCCCAGCTACCAGATGACATAAAAATATTATTCAAAAAGTCCGTCAAGGAGTTCTGGCAAAATTTTTGGCACAACAGCAAAACAACCGTTCACGATATACAACCATTAATCGGCTGTCTTTCCCTCGATTTCTCAACCTGGAGAGAAGCTGCTGTCATTAGACGATTGCGGATCAACCATACCAGATACACACATGGTTACTTGATGTCTTCTGAAAACCTTCCCGACCGCCGTCACTGCAATAGTGCATTAACCGTTAACCATATTTCCACCGACTGCCAGGAATACACCATTACATATAAGCGCCTAGACCTAGGACCAAACCTGAAAGAGCTTTCAAACTGCACCGCTGAAATTCCTCAAAACAACTAACCTCCACCACAAAATATGAACCAGAATGATATTTAACATATTTTATGTTTTAAGATAGTGTATTTATGTAGGTATGTCTTTTGTATAGTGCCAATGGCCATAGTTGTCGAGGCACTTGAATTCCAATAAAAAAAAAAAAAATTGAAAGACAATAAAACCTTTTTTTAAATATTTCTCGACGGTCAGCATATGTTTTGTTATTTTTAAAACTGTGCCAATAAACAACATCCTATGTTTTCCTAAATAAATATAACTATAAAAATCCCTGCAAAAAGTGTAATACTCATAAAATGATAAAATATTAAATTGTTTGGATTTGGCTTCCAGTTAATGAACGATAAAATGAAATAATTTAGTTTGTTATATTTGAACTAATGTTCAATTTAAAGTTGTAACGCGTTTCGCTAACAAAGTAGCTTCATCAAACGAATGAAGGTATAATGAAAATTTCTTAATTTATACAGTACCTACATAAATACGGAATTTTAGGAATATTGACAGTAAGTATTATAGAATGTTTACATGGAAATAAAGTGCAAAAAGAACCTACGGATATTAACAAAAATATTGAACACGTTTACCTCGAAATGCGTTCACAACACATTGCACAATGCATTGTCAACATTCATCAGACGTATTCGATACATCATTTGAAATGCACTCTAAGAGCATTATGGGCATTTAAATATTCAAAATGTCCTATTTTTTGAGCAGTTCAGTATCTGTCATTCAAATTTTGGGTGATCATGTTAAACCTTTTGTTTTACAGGAATTTGTTTCTGCATTTATAGTTATAGTAGAGGTTTTAGTTTTAGATATTGTAAAGTTCAGTAGAATTGGAAAAATTAAATTGGCCAAGCTATACAAATTGTGAGATTTCAATTTTTAATTTTCATTTTATGTTATGGTTCAACACCCAGCTTAATCAGATCGTACCTTTTGACCCAAGGGATTTTGATTAAAAATTATTTCGTCGTTTTCTGGAACGATTAACATAATTTTTACATTTTATTTTAATGTACAACACAAGGGTAGGTAAAAAAATACTAAACAATATGCATTATGCCTTATGTGTCTTTCGAATTAGTAAAACC
>CAJUYG010005020.1:0-14947 GCA_910591675.1 Galerucella calmariensis | reverse complement strand
AACTAAGTTTTTGGACTTAACATAGTCTGGTTCTGGGGTACAGATATATAACGATGATATTATTCACCTCCATCACTGTACGGCACTGCTATGAGCCGAGAACTTAATTGCCAAACGTCAATAATTGTAAACTATCTACCCGTGATGACCCGTGTGAACATCAAATGTATTTTCCTCAGTAAAAAATCGATTCGGGAATTATACCGATTCGGTGCCGTGTGAACGAGCCGTAACGGTTTTTCGTACATTTATGTACCACTCGCTATTACACGCCATCTAGTATTTACTCTACAATGGAACATCAACCTGAAGTTGCCTTTCTATATTCTGAACGTTTTCTGATAGAAGTAGTGAACCTCGGCATTATGTGGCGCCACCGAGAATGGATCATCTGTTTAGCTGTCAAAATAAGGTACGTATAGGTACCAGTGAATATTTGAGAGCAAGACCGACGATTTATACCAACTTTGTGAGTTTTTATATTGTTTATGTGAGAAATATCACTTGGAGATGTAAGTATCATATTGTTTACATACCTTATTTATAAATTCTACTTATGATTTGATCACAAGTTCGTTTTCTACCACTTATTGTACGTTTTTAGTGTTCAGGTTAGAAATAGCGCGAAAACGTCGTCCATTGTTTTTATTTCTACTTCAAATATCAGGCTGTCTTTCCAGATATTTTCTTAGATTTGAGTGCTCGGAATGCTCCTAATTATTTGTTTATAAATTTTTCAACTTTATTTTTGCAATATTTTACACTTGTTTTTTTACTTTTACTAATTTATCAATTTTTCGGGCTTCAAAATTACTTTTCATACTTTTTTCATTTCATATTAATTATAATTGAATCAAAATTAGCGTGTTGAAGTAGCCGTATAAAAGTATAGTATGCTACTCGCACGAAATGACAATTTCATGCTCGTTCAATAATACACCATTTTATTTCAGATGTAGAACCTAAAAAGGTATAACTTGGATAATGCGGAACATGTAGAATATTTACTTCAAACAATAGAGAAGCATGGGATCGGAGATCTACAGTTCCTAAACGGTTTGCTGAAACAAATTTTGAGCGTCGGTTTGGGATAACCAGATTCGCAAAATTTAATATTTTGGGGCCGTCGTCAATTTTTTTGAACGTTCTAACCCCCATGTTTTTCCAATATTGTAGATCAGTCAAATATATACGCGACTCAATGTGGTCAAAATTTGAACCTAACTCTTCCAGAACTAAAAGCTTATATAGGCATATTGATTATAATGGGCTTTCATTCACTGCCGAGTATGCGCCTGTACCGGAGTACTGATGTTAATTTTAGTGTTCCACGAATTCAAAATGTTATGCCAGTGAAACGTTTTTTGAAAATAACAAGATACTTACATCTCTACGATAATAGTGTTATGCCAAAGAAAGGGGAAAACGGATACGACAAATTATACAAAATTCGTCCTTTTTTAGATTACGTTTCTAAGAGGTTTAGAATGCTGTTCGATCCATCCCGTTATTTGTCAAATTGAAGAGCTCGGGGCAATAAGGGACCTAAGCCACAATTTTTAAATTTATACGATTTTAGTGAAGCGGCATTTGTAAAGAAGGTATTAAGCCACCATACAAGTTATTCGGCTATTGCGCGATAGATGTCGCCACCAAGCTATGACGACCTTGTTGCCTACTTACAAAATATTGGAAAAATTTCAATCAAGAACGTCATAAGCCACAACAAAATCAACATGGCGACAGGTGATTATATGTTATTGAAGCGAAAACTGGTATTTTATAACGAACAAGGCGGTAGTTCAGATTCGGATTTTGACTCTGACTATTCGGTAAAGGATAGGGAATATTCTCCAGATACTAGTTCAAGTGAAAGTGATGAATCTACAATAAAAGAGGTAAATAAACATTTTAGTGGCTTAAGTCCTTTTTGCTTTAGGTTATGTGGCTTGTGACTTATTAAGGTTATAATAACATTAAATTTTTTTTCTTAATATAGCGTGGCCATAAATAGGTCATTTTTAATTTTGTACGAATAAAGAGCCACCAACACTTTCATTTTAATTATTATTTGTTTGCCAATAAATTTTTTTAAGACCAAAAAAGTATAACACTTTTAAGGTGGCTTAGGCCCTTCTTGACTAGAATATGTTTTGTTTTTTCAGAGGACTCGACAATATCATGAAGATAAAGTTCAATAAGGCAGCAGAGGTTCAGTTTTGAGCCCAGAAAAACTTCCTTCAAGCCGGTGGAGAAGAGTAAATATTGAGGGAAGAAAGAAAACCAAAGCAAAGAAGCGTCGAAATTTGGGACATGCCTATAAAAATTTGAAGGGTGCAGCAAAAGAAGCAAAGAAGATTGGAGAGCCGTGTAATTGCAAAAAAAAGTACAGAGAGCTGCTCAGGGGTACCGAAACAACTATATTTAACGGATTTTGGGATTTAGAGACATATGAAAATCAGAACACGTATTTATTTTCCACAATAAAAGTTACAAACAACAGATTTGAGAACAGGAGTTTTTAGCGGTCCATGGACTACAAAATTCAGCTAAACGAGTTAAACTAATTTCAAAACAATTTTCGGAAGGAAGACCAACACCAAAAAAAGATGAGCGTGGTAGACATCACAACCGACCGAACAAAGTTGCCCCAGAAATAGTACAATCGGTTCACGACCACATTAAAAGTATCCCTAAATATGTGAGTCATTATAGTAGGATCTCTAATCCAAACAGAGTATATTTGAACCTCGACCTTAGTATTTCAAGCCTTTATAAGGATTATTACATTGCATGGTGTGAACTGAATAATATTATTCCTGTTAGCGATCATCATTAACTTGGAGTACAACATAGGGTTTGAGATGCCTAAAAGCGATACATGTCAAACATGTGATTCACTGAATCTTATGATAAGTTCAAATAAGGAAAATGAATCTGAGGCTAAAAATCTCCAAGTGAAATTACAGTTACATCAAACTCGCGCGCAGGCAATGCAACGAAACCTTAAAGACGAAATTAAAAAAAAATTAAATAAAAATAATGAAGAGATTCAAAACACCGACATAATTGCTAGTGTACTTTTAAAATACCTTACAAGTAAACCAACCAGGTCTGAAAATCTTGTAGTCTTTACCGATAACTGTGGGGGCCAAAACAAAAATTGGCCAATAATGGCACTATGGCTACAGTTAGTAAGAGAAAAAATTTACAAAACTATAGAGCATCGTTTTCTTGTATCTGGGCACACTCATTTGCCTTGTTTTCTCCAGAAGAATGGTTTGATATTGTAAGAAAATCGAACATAAAAAAAACCTTTTACAGTAGTGGAAATGTCTCAACAAGATTTTTATACTTTTGATGAGGTAATTATAACAAAAAAGAATTTTACAACCGAGAAAAACGCAATCAAGTTTACAGACGTGCGCTGCTTTCGATTCGATAGCGAACACCCAAATTCCATGTTTATTAAACACGCTTCAAATGGATGCTTTGAAGAGGTAAATGTTGGTAAAAGAGGTGTTAAGTTAGGCAACGAATTACTGGTAACCAAAATGTTAAAAAAATATATGAAGGCCCAATAAAACTTAACATCAAAAAGGTTCAGGATTTGAAGAAACTTTTACAATACATTTCCCCCATAAACCAACAGTTTTATCTTAGTATTATTGAAAAGGCTTCCAGTAATATTAAACAAGACTCCGACCAAGTTAATGGAACAGAAAATATAGACGGGGATGCAGAAATTGATATTATTTTTGATTAAAACATTTTTTGTGTATTTTTTACTGTGGAATTTATATTCGTTTTGTTATTATCAAAAAGCCACATTTATTTTTCAATATATTTTTTTCCCGGAAAATGCATTTTTTTTGTTTTTTTTTTCTAGTAATAGTATATTGTTTTATTAGGAGTAAAAGTATAACTTTTTGTGGCGTGTCTGAATGTTTGATGGCCGAACGTTAGTGAGGCCGACAATTTCAGACGAGCCACAAAAAGTGCTTTTGCTCCGAATGAAACATGCTATTTTTTCCGCAAACAACATCCAGACTATAGAACTAATTAATATTTGAATAAAAATTCAAAACGATTGCAACGCAGTTGATAAATTCAGAGAATAATAATTATAAAAATGCGCACTACATTTCCGTGGCTACTGGTTTTGTGATTGCCCAGTCAAAAACAAATTTGACAGTTCAATAATATCTTATAATGTCAGAAATATTGTAAGTGATTTAAAGCAACAATTGGACTGTGCATTTTTGGTAAGTACTTGAGCATCAAAATTTCGTTTGTTGTAGTAAAGTGTACTGAAATTTTCTTTAAGATTATATTATGTCGGATTCAGAACCCAACTGTACACCGCCCGACGTTGTTGACATTGCTAAGGCAGCTAAAAATGATTTAATTCCAACTAAAGCAAGTAGAGTTTATAATCATGTTTACGAAAGATTTCTCACATGGTGCAATGATAAAAACATTTCAAACTATTCGGAAAATGTGCTACTAGCTTATTTTTTTGAAATGACAACTAAATTAAAAATGAAGAGTTCAACAATGTGGTCTCAGCTGGCTCTGAATATTGAACATGGATTAGATATTAGCAAATATATGAAACTACGTGCTTATCTGAAGAAGCAGAAAGTCAAAGGTATTCACAAAAGACCAGTTTGAAGATTTTTTAAATAATGCACCTAATGAGCAATATCTAGGAATTAAGGTTAGTTATAATATTCTAACCTGCATAAATACAATCAAGTTTTTAAATACATATTACTTTTAGGTTGTTCTAATAATGGGCGTATCTGGAGCATGTAGATGCGATGAAATGGTGAACATCACAATAGACGATATAAAAGATTTAGGATCTGTTATTAATTCATATAAAGATTCCTGATAGTAAATCTAAAAAGCCACGATCGTTCACAATCATTGGAGAAAAATATATAAATCTTTACAGAAAATATACTTCTTTACGTTCACAAGCTATGGAAAGCCGACGCTTTTTTTTTGAAATTTCAAAAGGGAAAACGTTATCGCATGGTCATGGGAATTTATACAATTAGTAACGTACCCAAAACAGTATCAACTTATTTAAAACTACCGAATTCAAAAGATTACACCGGCCATGCGTTAAGAAGAACTTCAGCTACTTTGCTTGTGAATGGAGGAGCTGATATTACTTGTTTGAAACGGCATGGAGGTTGGAGGTCGAGCACTGTCGCTGAAGGATACATTGAAGACTCTTTGTCTAATGAAAAACACACTGCAGAAAAAATCTTGATGTCGAATTCTTCTTCACTGTACCTGAAGGCAGCTTCTCATGAGCGAAATTATGTCGACGTTGATGTAACAGAAGCAACAACAAGTAAGGAGTCACGGTGAAATTTTGTCGATGAACTTTTTCAACTCTGCACAAAATTCGCTTGAATTGGAAGTGGATAAATCAGGTAGTGCATTAAATATGTGCGGCGCAACCTTAAATAACTGTAATTTTACTATTAATAATTATTAACGTTAATAAAGTTTAAAAGTTCAACTAATAATTATTTTCCCTGTTAAAAATTCTTATTTTTTTGTACGGCCGTCAGCGTACAAAACAGTATTTTTTTGTCCGCTTACGGCCGTACAAAAAAGTGGCGTCTGTGAAATCATACTTCAACATCATGAATTGACGTTAATAATGTCTACTTTTTTTGACGTTCGCGGAAAAAATATGTTTAACAATCTTTTATATATCGTCGTTGTGAAACTACACCGTGGTAACTCAAAAAAATCGAAAAATGAGATATTCGTGTCATTTTGTGTAAAACAGTTATCTTTATTAGAGAAACAACGTGTTATCTCCATAGTTCCACAATACTCCATGAGAGAGCAGATAAATCGTTATCGCATTGGCTCGACCTGTCATTTAATTTTACGGAAAAGTGTAACAGTGTGTCAGTTAACACAAAACCTCGGAGCAGTTAAGTTCCATATTTTTCTACATGGTTGTATTTCAATATTTGAAATAAAATTTATAATATTTGGGCGGATATTTTGATGACCATCGTTGTATCTTGAAATGCAACAGTATACTTTAAAATTACCTATGCCGCATTAGCGTAATTCTGGAGAATACTATGTGAATTCGAAAACGGAGAAAGGATTACCGGGAAACCTTCCATCGCCCCCACAAACTGACAAGTGAACCAGACCAAGAACGCGTCCCAGAAACAATAGACAATAACAAGGAAGCCAACGACGCATCCGACACAGAGCTCACTCAGGATGCTACGCGTGAGGATTCTACACATCAGAGGACACAAATGTTACTACGATCAATACCGAGAATATCAGATCCTCAAAACAAGCTTCAGTAGCACCCTCCAATAAAAGAAAAAAAAACACCAACTGATGCTGATGCGGTCGTCATGAATTACATCAAATCAAATACTCAGAAGGGATCAAACCACGACAATCCTAGGACACAATTTTTGTTAAGTTTAGTACCGGACGTAGAAGACATGACTTCAACGCAATACAGGACCTTCCGAAATAAAGTGTGTAGCTTGATTGATAGGATCATTGCCTCTGCACCCTCACCTCTACACTCGAGTAATTCCACACACTCTGCGTGGTCTTCAGCAAGCACACCTGTTCTTCCGCAAACATCTGCACAATCCACTCCCACATGGGAATACTCATCAACTCCAGTCTATTCGCTTCGCACTACTGATGATGTCTCGGATAATCCGGCATATGAAGAACTTCACCGTTTAATTTAAACTATGTAGGTGGTGTCTTTTTTACTCCACTATTTTTTGTATTTTCTTCAAGTTAAAAATAAAGTTATCTTACCTAAGTGTGATTATAAGTTTTTCTTCAGGTCCTAGCGCCATTCTGCAGTTGGTGTCCTTTTTCGTAATGTGGGGACCTACTAACTGTAGCAAGTGATTAAAAGCAGACTCCGACATTCGATAAAAATTTTGAAATTTCACTGGGTCTTGATGCAGTTCTTTGGCCACTACATAATTGCTGTGACATCTGTTCTGTATTAGGGGATGAACCCAGTACTTCCGCTTCTTTTTTCTGTTTCGATACCACCACCACAACACTACAACGTCCTCATCATCCGACGACATCTCAGAAACTGCTCATGTGGCAGTTGCGTCAGTGTACTGCCGAGTATGAAACCAGTTTCGTCAGTGTGCAGCCTGCCTTAGATGCTACTCAGATAATTTCACCAAAATCAACGCCTTTAGATGTTACCGGAACATTTTTGGAGAATGCTGAAATTTACATCTTCCTTCATCAAGCGTCCTGGATTCTGCGATCCCCGTGGATTTTGATAGTCAGGTACAATTAACTGAATTGAAAAATGTGAATTTTGATCCAGAACTTGAACTTGATGATGAGGTTCTTGCTTCAGCTGATTCTGAAATTGATCCATTTCATACATCGGACAACAGTGTTGCTGATCCAGATTTCAATCCAGATAATCCACCCGAGGCTACTATGGAAGAAGAAAGTAATAAAGAAGGTGATGAAGTCGAAAAGAAAACGAGAAAAAGGAAATGTGACAGAACCAGCTGGAAGAAAGAAGTAGCCAAAAGACTGAGAAATAAAGGCGAAGAGTATGTTTCAGTTAGAAGTGGAAAACCCGTGAGAAAAATAATAATGCGACCACCTTGCACTCCAACTTGCAGATTGAAATGCTATCAAAATTTTACCGAAGAGGAAAGGCAAAGTATTTTTGACGCCTATTGGAGCACAGGAAACTTACAAGTGCAACGCGAAGTTGCATGCAGATAGTTATCCCAAAGTATCAGTACAAGAGAGAGGATAGCCACAGAAAGAATAACCAAGCTTATTTTCTAAAAAAAAATGGTGAAAACGGTGAAAGAATTCACGTGTGCAAAAAGTTTTTAAAAATGCACCTAAGATATAAATGATCGGCCTTTGGATACTGTTTTGAAAAATTCTGACGCTACGGGTAATATAGTTGTTCATGATCAAAGAGGTCGCCACAACAACCACCCCAAAATTGACGGAAAAATTCGAGAAAATACAAGAAACCACATCAAATCCGTTCCTATGATTCCAAGCCACTATTGTCGCCAAAACTCATCAAGAGTATACATTGATGGCAGTAAATCAATAACGCAACTACACAGAGACTATGTCGAAGAAGAAAAACAATGTGGCAGGGCGTACGGAAATTACCTGACGTACTATCATATTTTTAACCAAGAGTTTAATATCAGTTTCCATCATCCCAAAAAGGATCAATGCGATGAATGCGCTATGTATAACAATGACAGGAATAAAGAAAATGAAGAAAGGTACGAATCCCATATACTAGAAAAGGATTTGGCTCGGATGGAAAAAGATAAGGACAAAGCCGCAAAAGATGATTCCGCTGTATTTATTTTCGATTTGCAAGCCGTTTTGCAGTGCCCCAATGGTGAAAATTCCTCGTTTTACTACGTCTCAAAATTGGCAGTGTACAACTTGACTTTTTACAACCTGAGAGACAATAATGACGTTACCTGTTTTGTATGGAACGAGAGGGTTCAAGGGGTGCCACCGAGATCGGCACCTGCGTATACAAATACCTGGAGTCACTTGAAGGGAATAAAGAAATTGGTGTGATTCTATACTCGGATAACTGCACCACAGGTCAGCAGAAGAATTATTCGATGATGGCAATGTATGTGGAAGCCCTGAAGAAAATTCCTCACATAAAGTCTATTACTCATAAATTTTTGATTACTGGCCATTCTCAGAATGAAAACCATACAAGGTAGTGGAACTTTCTCATGAAGTTTTTTTTGAGTTCAAAAATTTCGAAAGCATTTTTCCGATACAATTGAAAATAATGGATTTGAAAATGATCCAATTTAGATCAGATGACGACTTTATTTACTACAAAAGCTCATTCGGAGATACTGAATCAAAGATAAAAATGAAAACACTGAAAAGACCAAATTTTTTTGGCCGAGCTTACACTCATAAACTACGGGTAAACGAAAAAAAGAAGACTGCTCTCGTGAAACTTGTTGAAAAGAACATTATTCCAAAATGCTACTCTCAGTTTTATAACAATTTATAATAAGTGGGTAGTAACATAGCTACTGTTTCTATTCAACTTCATTTGTCTTAACTTACTTACCTGAAGAAAGTATTATTTTGTACTAAGTAGTTTAATGTTTTTATATTTCGATTTAAGTTACCTAACTTTCCTTAAAATGTTGTATCTTACTGCCTCTTGAATTAAATTTATTTTCATAATTCTTTGTGATTTCTTTATAACAATAATGACGTATTTCGAAATAACTATCCATTTTTAATAAGGGTTTAAGAGAAAAGCGCTGCAACTCAAGGAACCGTTACTTATTTCGAAATTACCACAAAATAAAAAATGCTCCCAGAATCAAACCTGGTCAGTTGAAAAATTAAAAAAATACGGTTTTTTTCATGTGAGCTATGTTCCAATAGTCGCCATTGCTTCAAGTCAAGCTGGGTTGGAAGCTCTTGAAAACTTATAAATCGCTCTCCTGAAAAACTTCCTTTTTTTAGTTACCACAGTTTAGTTTCAAAGTGACGATATATAAAAAATTGGGTTAATCACTATACAAAATTGAAATATGATTTCTGGATTTTGTCCAAAACTTTAAACCTTATTTACTACATTATTTTCAAATGAGGCTTAGGGGCCTTATTGCCCGAGCTCTTCAATTGATGAATCAATGGTTAAATATAAAGGACGCAGTGCCCTCAAGCAGTATATGCCGATGAAACCCATCAAAAGAATTTTTAAAGTTTGGGTTATTGCATGTGCTGTGACTGGGTACTGTTTGGATATGTCCCTTTATGAAGGTGCTGAAATCAATTCAGATAAAGCCACAACACTTGGAGAAAGAGTGGTTAACAGTTTGTCAACTGTATTTCAAGGGGATACTGTCTATTCTTCGACAATTTCTTTTCGTCTATAATATTGGCAAAAAAATTGCTAGAAAATAAATTATTCTGTTGTGCTACTATCCAAAAAAGAAGAAAATTTTTCCCAAACCATATATTGAAGAGCGATAAAAGCATGAAAATAGGAGAAAGCGATGGAGTTATTCTTGAAAATACGGGCGTATCAAAATGGAAGAATAGAGGGAAAAAGTCTGTTTGTGTAATAAGCACTATGCACAACCCACAAAAAACTACAAAAGTTTTAAGAACTCAAAAGGATGGTAGTCGAAAATTTGCTGATTGTCCAGAAAGTGTTGCAGAGTATAATAAATATATGGGTGGTGTAGATCACTTTGATCAACTTCTTTCTGCCTATAGCATCTCGTGGAAAAGTAGACGTTGGTGTTTTGTTGGTTTATTACTGTCTAGATGCTTGTATCGTGAAAAGCTATATATTGTATAAGATAACAACAAATTGCTCAAAACAAAAAACCAATGGCGCATCTTAAATTCCGATCAATTTTGGCTTCAGAGCTCATAGGAGCTTATTCAGGAAGAATAAAATCAGGACCAATTGCTGGATTAGGACGTGGTAGAAAAAGAAATCACCCTGATGGAAGGTCTACTGTTCATAATGCCACCAGACTAAATAATGTTGGCAAACACTTACATAAAGAAGGTACACGAAGACGATGCTGCTATTGTAGTACTGCACAGAAACAACAACGATCAAGTTTAGTTTGCGAAGAATCTAATGTTGCTTTATGCTTAAAAGGTTTTATACCTTTTCATAAATTATAATTTTTAAATGTTTTTGTATGAAAAAAATATTTTAATTTTTGTTTGATAAGAATGTTATGTTTGTTTTTGTTTGTTTATTCAGTATTGTTTATTTTTTAAGTTGATATGAATAAATTTCTCGATAATTTGCAGTTTTTATAGTCGCATTCATTGAATTAAGTAAATATGCTACACACAATTTTTAATTGCAGGAACGCTCTCTGGTACAAATATGTACCACCCAAAATCTTCCAATCTAAATGTCAAAATGACATTTTCTCAATATATTTTGTTTAACTATTGCCCTATTAGTTAATATAACCTAATAGGTTAACTTTAACTAGGTCCCCAGAGTTCTGCCCGTTAAAGGGTTAACTCAATAAAAGAGGACCGTACAAAAGAAAATTATATGGAGTACTGACAATATTTCAACACCACTTACTCATACTCAAGTTTTGGCCTCTCATTTCTGGGACACCCTGTATATGATGAGTAATTTTATGATTTTCTACTACAGTTATATCTGGCAGCAATGCGACGTTGTAAGTTTTCAGAAACAGGTCGTACCGAAACGGTTAAAAATTCACGTAGCTAATTGTGGACACACGACTAATTAATAAAGGGAAAGAATATAAAAATGAACTTAAGTAGTAACGTGTAGGCAATCATCGATTAACTTTCAAATATTAAGTTAATGCTTAATGCTATGATGATTGTATCGCACGTCATTTCCAGTAACTGAGGACTCTTTTTGGAACAAAAACACAAAACAAAATAAATCGAAATATATTCATAAGTTACAAGTTTTGCTTCATTTTTATGCTGAACTTTCATTTAATAGTTATTTATGTAATTAGTGAATTAGTGGAATATGGACATTATTAAGGCACGCATGTGAAGTTTGCTGGACGAGACCGTTGGCCGAGTGGTGTAATTACATAAGTGAGTTAACAGTTCCTGTCACACGTGTTACGTACAAAATTTTATCTACAACTGTTTATTAGTATTATTAACAGTACCTATATTATAAAATTAAAGAAAAATTTCAATCCAACGTATTTTTAATAATATTGACTGCAAACATACGGTACTGTGTACCATATTTTGTGACCATAGCAACAAAGACAAACAAGGATGTGGAAATAAAATAAATTAGTTATGTCAAATTAGTTAAACTGTATTGCCTTTTTGCGAAATGAAGAGCGATTCAAATAATATTCAATATACAAATACGTCACCTAATATTAGGGAACAAAACCAACATAACCTCATTAACCATATCACCACAAAAACATGTCTGGAAAAAATGTCTGAAAAATAATACATACGATATAAGCAATGGGTTGATGACAACAAAATATGAGAAAAATTATATGTATTACACAGAAGTGACGTGCATTTTTCTCCCCTCAGTGAATATTGCTTTGTGTGGCCATTTCTTCGCTAATATCCTAATACAAATAACTATTTTTCTGGAAGAAAAGCCCAAGTAGTGGGTACGGTGCCAAAACATGTGAACGAGAAAGGAATAAGGAAAGAAACATAAAAAGCAGAGAAAATAATGTCATCGTTATGGGAAATTGAAAAGACAAATTATTGGGGAGCTTTATAACAACTCGTGATATTTCTGGAATGCTTATAAACCAGAGGCTATAATTTTCTACAAAAAGCATAAAGCAAAGGTTTTACGTCGATCTATTATATGAATGATAGACTCCGATGATAGAAGTTTTGAAGTTGCAGTCGTATGCGCGAAGAAGCTGCACATAATAATATCTGAGCATCAATTAGGCTCAAGCTTGAGGCTTTGACCGACTGCAGCTTCTAGACTTCTAGCGGATTTTTCTTATGTGAAACGGAGTCTACCAAGAAATTGCTCCTAAATACAGAGTGTCTCATATGGATGAAAGATGTGAAATTATTATGACCCCACTCCTACGTTAGCTAGGTGTTGTAGACGGATATAGTACATGCGGATTTCAGTTACGACACCGTGGTCACATTTCAGAATCAAATGTTTAAACTATATGTCGTCGGCGACTGTAGTGTACAGTTGGATGAAAATGTTCCGATTGACAGCTTCTGCGATTAATCAGAAAGCAGCCGGTCGACCGAGAACGACGAGAACTCCAGACAATATCGACTGGGTATGGAGCGCTGTAAATCGCCATCCCAGGCTGTCGGTACGTGAGGCCAGGGGCTGGAAACTTACTCGTGAAATTAAATTACAGAATACCCAGCGACACCTGTAGTTGTCATGAGTTATAATTGAAGATGTAGTTAGATATGTTTTCTTAAATATCTAAAATTTCACGTTGATGATTGATAGCACAGATGAAACGATGAGGTTTGCGTCATTTGTCAGCCATTGTCTGGCGTTGTTTGTGTATGTAAACACGTATTTGTTTATATTAACTGTGTTATTCAGTTCTCATGTTTTTTACTATAATTAGAAGATGAGATGTGTTCGTTGTTGTGTTCCACAGTGTAATAACAGGAAGGCACAAAGGTTAGTTATGTTTGATAGCTTCATTATATTTCTTTTTATCATAAACTAAATCAAAATAATCATCTTAAATTTTCATCACTTTGTCTTAATTGATGAATAAAATGTATTCTTTTTAATATCCGGTTTAATTTATAAACCAAATGACCTAAAATTATTTCAAGCAAAAACTAACAATTTTGGGTTATTGGCACTTTACCACTTTGAAAGTTGTTTCTACATTTAAGGCAGAAAACCTGAAATTGTTATTTTGTGCTTGAGGAGGAACAAATTAGGATTTAAAACAAATTGTTATAAAATTTAAATTCACCGCCAATCAAATAAATAGATTTCTGCTCACCTATCTCTCTTAATATATCATGACACCACATTTGACAACGCCAAATTTTAATTAGTGTGGGCAGTCTTTTGATTGCATTTGGTCTGTGATATATGCAATTATTACTTGCTTGTTAGGTACTTTTCAACGAATATTACGAAAAATAGTTTCGGGGGATCAGCTAGGTAGCACCCAGTATTTTACAACGAAGCAATGTTTCTGTTCGATCGTAGGTGTTAACGTAATACGATCCCAGCTACATCTTCATAGTTGGTTGCTGTAAGTTTTGATAAACAATAGAAACTCGAAAAGTATTTCCACCATCAGTTCATATTCAAGTACATAGGAATATAACTGATTATACAAAAACTTTCTTTTTATCGAACATTCCAAACAAATACGAAAACAAAATAATCCTTGCGCCAAATTGAATTATTCCTTTGCTATTTAGATATGTTCAGGTAGGTTGTTGGTGGCTGAATAAAGATGAAAGTAGTAGTAGTAGTTCGAGTACCTGGAAAAAAGTTTGAAATTTAAACAAATAACTATTTCAGCATTAGACTAATAGACTAAAGACGCAGAGTGATTCATTCATAAAGTACATGTTACTAAGATCCAACATTGTTTGAAAACAAATAGTGTGTGAAAGAGAAGGACTATCATTAATTCCTAATCGACAACATTGTGTAGTAGTCTGTAATTTTTCGTCGCGTGGCGGGCTGTTTTGAAAAAAACACAACGTTAAATTAGCAATACAATAGTAGCATTTTTGTTATACCTGGCGTCTGATTAAGAGAGGCAACGCACTGTATCTCAGAAACTATATATCATACAGCATAGAGAATGAATCTGCATTACAAACTTGCATATGATCAACTGCTGGAAATTATTTTCTAAGTTTTCTACTTCGCCACTAGAGGGCGTAGTCCACAATAATAACACAAAAATATAATGTTTCCATAATAAAAGTAACGTTATAGTAATATCTTCTGTATGTTCCTTGTGGTATATTATTCATTCTTTTTTTTTTAATTTCTTATTTTTTCTTGACAACGGTAGCTGGAACGCTACCGAAACGTCGAAATAAAAAATAAAAAACATTATTGTGGTTTGATTTCCAAAAAATAAGAGAAAAAAGAGTAAATGCAATGTATCTACACTCTTTCTAATGACACTAATTTCGTGAAAATCGGTTGATCCAAAACAAAATTGTAGGTATTTATCCATCAACACTTTCCCACTCTCCCAAACCCTTTATTTGCAAAAAATAGAATAAAAAGTACTGGAACAAAATTTTGCTGAATTTAGGCCTCGTTCTAGTTTACTTATTCAACACTTGGTATAATCGGGCATATTTCACAAAAAACTGGTTTTAAAATTTTCCTTCAGGGCGAGTTGTA
>CAJUYG010005019.1:0-14948 GCA_910591675.1 Galerucella calmariensis | reverse complement strand
CGACCGGACCGACAAAGCGGGTGTTTATTTTATGATACATTAAAAGGTTTCCGACTGATAAGCGGGCGTCTTCAGACAAAGCATGCCGTGAATGCAATAAATCAAATAGACAGCAACAAGTAAAATAAAATAATATAGATATTTTACTTATTCAGTTTTTGTATAGCTCAAAATAATATTTCTTATAGTATATAGTCCAATATTGAAAGCGATGGTTTAAGTTTTCTTTTATTCTATTCATGAGGCTTGCTATTATTTTTCTCCATTTAACAGGTTTAACCGCGCTCACCCCTGGCGCCGCCACTGCTTGAAAGTCTGGTTGTTTCATCCACCAATTCATTGCCCTTATGACCCTCGTGCCAGGTTGCGATGACCTTGAAATTGTCTCTGCGCTTAAGGCACCTATTCAATCCCCTAGTAGCTTAGCATTGGCATCTATGGAATCAAGTGTCTTCAGTGTAGCTTGGCTGTCAGTGAAGATGGCAACTGAACGCTATGTTCTTTTCTGTCTTTCAATTCCTTCAACGAAGTGGTGAATCGCCATTACTTCCGCTTGGAAAGATGTGACCTTAGATAGGATTATTGGAATAGCTATCCTTTGTTTGAGCCAAAATATACTCACAATGCATACAAGGGTGTGGAGTGCTGAGGAGAAGTATTGAGGAAAGGAAGGGACATGCTGGTAACTGTCAAGAAGGTAGTTTGAAAAAGGATGAACATTTTGTTTTCAAGAAATTTAAATTCTATAGTAAACTGTGAATTTCAATGTCATTTGTTTCTGGATCGGAAGTTTACCATATGGGACTCATATCAATATCTACAGAATGGATCCGACCATCATTCAAAACAGAGCAAATCGCGCATGTTCCTATGTGAGTAGACGTGTTTCACATGGCTCTGTATTAATGCTGAATTATCATATTCTTAAGTGCTAATTTCTAAAGTGGATAGTGAACTCTGAAGAAGTAAGTCTCAAAGTTACATTTTACTTGATTATTATACTTTGAGAGGGCATATTTTGGCCATAAACTGTAGATATTTTTTCAATATGAGCACTCGAGCAAAAGGTGGGAAAGCAGTGGAGGATGAACTGCACTCATCTATTGAAACTATAGTCAATAAAATAGTAAATTCTAATGATTTTATAACTGAGCTGTCTAATGCTATTATGAATATTGTTGCTGAAAAATATGACAAAGAAATGACAGTGAAATTCGAAAAATTCAGAACGTAGATGATATTATATAGCTCAGCTGTAGCTATATTTGTAATTTGAGTATTGGTTATAATTTGTGATTAGATTTAGCTGGTACTTTTTTCTTTGGTTAAATATAGTGCTTAGCTTTTATTTTGTTTAAATATATTATTTTGTATGAGCCATGTGCAATTGGTAATAATTGTATTAGGTCTACTAGTTCTTTTTTCATTTATCAGGTGTATAATTACTATAATTGGTTTTGTTTATTATGTTTAATTTCGTATTTCGTTATATTAACACGAGAGCGTATTTTATTGATACTTGTGGATAAATGAGTTTAAAAATAGGATGTTGTAATGCTAGATCTTCATTGCCATCTTTGCATGAAATAAAAAATGAACTTATTTTGGTTAATTCGTTGGTATGTGAAACTTGGTTGGGTGATTGTATAAGTGATGAATTATTAAATATCGACCATTTTAATATATATCGGGCGGACAGAAATTCTAGATGTAAAGGTTCATGCGTATGGGTTAAAAATTCACTGCGTTTTAATATTATTCAATCTAGGCAGGATTTTATTTGGGAACAGTTATGGATTAAAGTCACCACGCGGGAAAGAACATTTGTAATTGGAGTTGTTTATAAATCACATGATCATAATACAAATAGTTTTTTGGACGAATTTGAGGACTGTTTAATTGAGATAGGACCAACTGCAGACCAAATAGTGTGTATGGGTGATTTTAATTTAGATTTACTCGACTTAAAAAATAATTCGGTGATAAAATTTAATTTCATACTAGAAACACTGAGTTTATCACAAATAATTGATGTTCCTACAAGAGTTGCGACTACTTCAGCGACATTATTAGATTATGTCATTGTTCAATCTGATAAAGAAGTGGAAAAAGGTGTAATTCATAGTACCATATCAGATAATTCCATTGTTTATTGTAAATTTAAAACTGTTAGTAATAAGCTGATGCCAAAAATATGCACATATAGAAGTTTTCAATATTTTGATCAAGATGTTTTTCAAAGAGATCTTCTAAATACCTCATTTTTTCGAATATACGATTAAGAAACTGTTGACGCAAAATTGTCATATTTCATTAACTGTTTAAATAATTTGTTTGATAGACATATCCCTTTAATTACATCTAGAATCACTAAAGCAAAAGCACCATGGATAACAGATGTAATTAAGATAATGATGAAAGAGAGGGACAAAGCTTTAGTTAAATTTAAGGTAACAAAATTACAGAGACATTTGAATTTTTATAGACAAATGCGGAATTTAACTAACCAGGCTATTTGCAGAGAAAAAAAGCATATTTCATGTATCAGTTTAACAATACTTCAACAAAAGTAATGTGGAGCACACTTAGAGCACAGAAACTTTATGTAAGCCTGAAGAACTAAATAATTTTTTATTAATTCAATTCCTGTTATAAAACCGTCAAAGAATGTTACAGAATTTTACAATAACAACAAGGTAAATAACGCGAATTTTCATTTTAAAGAAATGAATGATTGATTACACAGTTTTATCACAAATTAAAACAAACGCAGTGGGGTGTGATGGTATAAATATAAACCCTATTAGACTTTGTTGTCCCCACATAGTTCCTTATATAACTCACATAATAAACTTTTTCTTGACAAGTAATGTGTTTCCATCAGTGTGGAGGAGTGCTGTGGTGACAGTGTTACCAAAGACACAAAACCCAACGGAAATGAAGGACCTTAGAGGTATAGGTATATTACCTACTATGTCTAAAATTTTTGAGAGAGCAGTAAAAGTACAAATTAAGGAATATATTCAACAATATTCTTTATTATCTGACGTCCAATCAGGATTTCGGAAAGGTTACAGCTGTGCTACCGCACTTTTGCATATTGTCGACGATATTATAGCTGCAACTGATGATAAACAATATACGATTTTGGTTTTGTTAGATTTCAGCCGAGCGTTTGATACAATTAATTACGATTTAATGTTGAACATTCTTAAATTTATAGGGTTCTCTCCAAATGCGCTGGAATTATTAGGTAACTATTTAAAAGATAGACAGCAAAAAGTATCGGTAAATGATTGTAGTTCAAGTTCCTGAAATCTCAGATCTGGTGTGCCACAGGGATCAATACTAGGGCCTTTACTATTTTCAATATATACGTCTCATTTATTATCTACTTTTCAGTCATGTCATATGTTAACAAGAAATGCTTGTAACCTGATTAATACAGACTTCAATAAATTTGTTATTGCTGCAGAGGAACATTGTTTGTGCATAAACCGTAACAAATCGAAGGTCTTAATATTTGGGCCAAAGCATCACAGGGAAAATGTATACCATTCTGTAAATATAAACATTCGGGGAGAATCTTTGGCAATTGTGAGAGAAGCGAGAAATCTTGGTGTCTTGATGGATGCAGATTTGAGATTTGAGAATCATATAATTAAATTAATACAACGCGCATATTATACTTTAAGAATCATTTATGGAAATAGACACCTTTTACCGTTTCATATAAAGAAATGTCCATGTGAATGACTTATCTTATCAATTTTTAATTTCGCTGACTCAGTATATGGCCCACATTCAACTATCCAGTCTAAAAATAGAATTCAAAAGGTTCAAAATTCGTGTCTTAGATTAATTTATGGGATTCGCAGGCGCCAGAGAATTTCGCACAAACTTCAATCAATTGGATGGTTAAATATGAATAACAGAAGAATACATCACGCATTATGTCTATTTTATTAAATTATAAGGACAAAAAGCCGTCGTATCTCCACCGTAAAATTAAATACCGAACTGATGTACATAATCTTAAATTAGATTTGGGGGAATGATTACCGTGCCAAGATTTAAAACTGAAGTCTACAGACGGTCCTTTAGATATCAAATTTATCACTTGTACAATCCCTTACCTAACGATTTTAAAACATTTAGTATTGGCAAGTTTATTTTCAATTGTAAATTATGAAATCAAACAATTTTATTTTGTTAAATCTACATTATATTTAACCATAAGTTGTGACGCGTTTTCGTTTGAAAAAGCTACTGTGTTAGCTTAGAACTTAAGGTTAAATATAATGTAGATTTAACAAAATAAAATTGTTTGATTTCATAATGTACTATGGATCTACATCAAGTAAAAGCCTCATATATTCAATTCAATTGTAAAAGTCATTTGTTGATTGGTCAATGATAATGACGTTGGCTCGTGTTTAAGTAGTATTTTTGTTTTCTTTTTAACATTGTAAATAATATAACTGTTATAAATATTGAAATTATATAATCCACAGTGATTTTAGGGTTAAGTTGGAGAGCATTGCTTGCAGGTACTCTATGTACTTGCAAGAAATGGGCTTCGCCATTTATTTCTCTATTATTTATCTATATATACTGCATTATTATTACTTTTGTTTTGTTCTGAGAAATAATAAAGACATTATTATTATTATTATTATTAATATAAATATGTGACCTAAGGTATATTGACGAGCAAATAAAACACCTAGCAAATGTATTGCTGGCTTGCCGCTGAATTTGTTAAGTAGGTACTTTAAACATTAATTATAAATTATTCAGTAAGATCATTGTTTGTGGAGATATACATATAATGTTAATATCATTTGATAGTTCAGCTTTAGAATCAAACATTGGCTATGCAATAATATTTAACTCGTTTTATGTGTTTGAGTTGATTTACTTGGGAATAAGATTTTCCAAGCTGGAATGGCTGTGGGTGATAGTTCCTTCTTCTCAGTTCCCATGTCTGTCCACCATATATGCATCCATTTTCGCTTCCGCCTTGACGTGCAAAGTAAGAGTAGGAAGATTGGGTATGGCTTACATTGCCACGGTCGGGCTGCTACTCATCGCATACATTATGCGCAGACAGACAAACCTCTAAAGTTTTGATAGCTCCAGTTCTACTTTTCTTTGATCTGTTTTTGGCAACTGAATTAAGGCAATCATGGATATCACACCCGTTGTCTGCAGACAGTGTACGATCTGTAGATTTAGTCCACATGTGTTTCATATCGTCCGTTTGACATTAGGACCATCTTCTTTTCCTTTGTCTTATCAAGCAGCTGTGAATTACAGGTTAGTTTCGTATTCAGATAGTTAAGCTTCTGACATAGATTCAACTGCACATTACAAAGTCTTGGTAGTTTTAATATTTCAAGTGTTCTTCTTAGGTGAAGCGAATGAGTGAAGTTTTTACATGATTCACCCTTAGACATTCCTTCCCACCGTTTTCAGAGCTTGTTACATTATCTCCAATATAACGTTTGGGTGTTCCTCCATCATAAGTATTGTCAGATCTTCTGCATACCCCTACCCTACCCTCTTACTGTTCAATTCTTGTAGGTGTTCGTCTATAAATAACGGGGCTTCACAGCGGCGATTATAATACCCCGTGAATATCCCTCCATTATCGAGAACTTAATATAAATTCCCAGTAAAGCTGCTTCAAGTCTTATTATCGACAGCAGAATTTTTATGATTGTTAGGCATGCTTATAATGTGGTGGCCTGTCAATAAAAATAGTTATCCCTATCAATAAGTTTTTCTATTATCAAAAAAAAAGAATAACAGAGTTGTTGATTTGAATAACTGTGCTTAAGAATAATAATTTGGGAATTAAAAAGATTCGGATTCTTTTCCAAACACTTGGACTGTATTCAGTTTCCAGTGAAGTTCTGTAGAGTCTGCAGAGTACTAGTACTAAATGCTGGGACTATACCATCTTCTCCCTGAGCTTTGTATGGCTCAACCAAAACTAATGCTTTGGTTAGGTCCCAGCTCAATTTGTTCTGCGTTATCACTTTGCTGGCTCTCCTCCTTCAGTCCTCTTTTCTTCAAGGTATCAACACCAGTTTTCGGATATGTTCAATTACATTCAAAAATATTGCATATGGATTTACAGTTCAGGAGTTTCTGAGGTTGTTTCCACCTTTCAGTTTCACTTTCAGTTTCATCCAGAAATTCCTTTTCACTTTCCCGAACTGTTTGTTGTACAGTGGAGTAATATTAATATTAGAATATATGAATTTTTTAAAATGAGAAATTCTTTAGGCCCGTTGACCATTTTTTGGGAGAACAAAAATCATGAGACTTGCGTGATCGTCACCTAACGCCTGCGCACTTCGCAACCCGCAGGATTTCTACCTCGTTTTGGTCATATTACAATATTTTTACCTAATATAAGGCCTAGTTCATTTAATTTGGGTATTTAATGTAAATATTGTGCCAAAAAATATAATACTTCATACCTGTTTTTGGATGGTAACGATAAAACTTCTATAAGGGTCTAATAATTAAATTGTAAGAATTCTCTTCCACCATAGGCGTAGAATAAAATTTTGACAAGGAATTATTTTATTTGTGAAAATTTACAACTACCGTGGGCGTACGATAAAATTTTGAGAGGGATTAATTTATTGGTGATTTCACTTCTGTTGGCAGTCCCATGACTGGACTCTACGTTTTGTATTGTTTTACTTTTTGCTATCAACTTAACAACAATTTTTGAGTTACCATAAAACTGTTGGCGACTTAACGGAATTCTTATTTAATACATAAATTACGTTAAGCTTACAATAATCAACCCGTATGAAACTTTTAATGCTCCGCTTTAACTATACTAATCTTTCCGGCGCCTCTGTTTTCATCCTTATTATACTAACCTATTTTATCTGCCGGTCTCACTCCGTTCTTTTTTTTTAAGTTTCATTCAAAGATAACTTCGTTTTCTTGAGGAAGCTGTGACCTGGTTTTCTATAAAGTGATCGTGATTCAAATCAGATTACACTATGAACTTCCGTTTGATTGTAAAAGATAAAAAAGTGCTGGAATGTGACATCGATATTTGTAGGGTATGACTCCTGGTCAAAAACCCCTCGGAGTTGTGAAAAGTCTGTTAGAGGCTTCAGACAGGCTTACCTGTCTGTGCGTAATATGTGCGATGAGAATCAGCCCGACTGCGGCAATGGAAGCCATTCTCAATCTTTCACCTCTACATGTTAGGGTGGAAGTGCATACAGGTTAGAGTGCAGTGGGAATTGACACGAAGGAATCAACACCCACAGTTATTCCAGAGTCACAGATGTTATTAGAAACTCCGATAACCACAATTACCGACCATATCCAGCTAAATTGGGATGGGTTGGAAGCATGTAGTCAGGAAGGAACGTTGATGTGTTACACATACATACGTATCTAAAACTGACATATGAACAGGTACTGGGGTTCTCCCAGTAGATGGTCTATGTATGTTCTACAACAAGTATGGGAAAACCGTGTGTTAGAGAGAGAGCAGCGAGACAATGTGTAAGAGAGAGAGAGAGCGGCGCGCGCGTTTTAATTTAAGGCAGCCATTTTTAGTCCTGTTGTATATTTAAAAATCTGAAAAAAACTTCAGTGAGATTCGATCCCACAACCTTCGCGTCTATAGCAAGGCATTCAACACATGCTGCCATAAGCTCTCATGCATATTATTAGCGAAGAATGGTATTGCTGCTGCAATGTGAACGCGGGGGCGGTGCGAAGGTAATCTACGTAATCGAGAGTATAGATATACCGGGGATGGTTGAAAGTAGCGCAAAAAAGGCACTAACACCTAACTTCGTTACTATTGGTCCGATTTGAATGGAACAAACGGCATTATGTATGGAAAGTGATGTAATTTATGGAGAGTATAAGCATGTGCAATAATGCTACCATAAAGGCACTAGCACCTAGCTTCATCCGATTTGAATGGAACGTCAGGTCAAATGACACACGTCGAAACGTCACGTGACACGTCAAATGATACACATCAAACAGTTTCATAGGGTGTACCATCAAATTTGCAAACGTCAATATGTGGAAAAATACCGAAAATGTGACATTTCCTTTGCAGAAACTCAGCTTTTTCTTGTCCTCGAACGTAAATATAGTCTGCGGCATGCAATAACTTGCTTTCCAATATTTTATTTTAAAAATTGTAAAACGAAAATTCCAATCTTCATGTAATATAAAAGTTGATGAATATACAGGATGTTTTTCTAATAATACTTATAACAATTTTATATCGTATTGTTTTAAGAAATTAAAAACTTAAAATGGCATAAATTAATTTATAAGTTGATCGACCTAAGTACCAGGTCATGTGGCTCAGGTTCATATCAGGAAATTGATGTAAAATAGACTAAGTGTAGTATGCATAGGTACATTGAAAATGTAAACAAAGTATATATGACAAGTGGAATGTCATTGACCTTACTCGATTCTTTTTAACATATACAGAGTGCTGCAAAATTATTGTTCGCAAAGTGAATCAACTAACGTATCGCTGAAAATACATTAACATCCAAGACAAACAAATAGGAATTTTTGTAAATAAATATGACGTATTACGCTGAAGTTATCCGATATTACGGACGGAACAAAAATTAGGAACTCCTTATCTATCAGGATAATTGATGCCTAGTATGCATAGGTACATTGAAAATTTAAACAAAGTATATATATGACAAGCGGAATATCGTTAACCTTACTCGCTTCTTTTAACATATACAGAGTGTTGAAAAATTATATTTCGGGAATCAACTGATGTTGAAAAGACATTAACGTACAGGACAAGTGACATATCGTTGAAAAACACCAAACATTCTTTCAACAGGGTGTATCGTACAAAGACAAGTGATATATATCATTAAAAAGGGTATCACGTCTCTACAGGGTGTTTCATAAGACTATAAAGAAAAAATCAGGTGACATTCTCCATCTAGTTTTTGTCATGCGTAATATTAGTATCTGTCTTTGTTTTATTCATGTAAAAGTTGATGAATATACAGAATGCACGAAAGACGTATCGTTTGAAAAGCCTTAATATCCAGTATACGAAACATTCTTTTATCAGAGTGAAAAAAAAAATGTGAAATATTATGTTATAAAATAGAAAATTGCAATATCCTTGTGAGTGTATATACAAGGTGTTTTTTCAATAAAAACTAATCACTTCAAAATATATTTTCAATAAATCTTCGGTAATACAGTATACGTTAAATAAAAAATGGTTGATGATGATGTCCTTCTGAGTTATTTAACACTCACTGATGAACCCCCATTTTATAACCACCCTGTAGAAATTAAATGCGTTGTGTGAAGTGGAGGAAACAAGCCCGCCCAAGGTCATTATGCATTAATCATATATGGAATATTTTCAATGGGAGAGTCTATAATACTTTGTTATGGTCTATGCTTGACAGCATTGTTTTGCTTCAGTAGACCCTCTTCAGGACACGATATGCCAAATAAACTCCAACTAAATGGACCTGCTTCTGCTACATATCACTACTGTTGGATGTCACGTCAAATGTCACGTTGTCACGTCAAACGTCACGCTATTACGTCAAACGTCACGCTATCACGTCAAACGTCACGTTGTCACGTCAAACGTCGCGTTGTCACGTCAAATGTCATGTTGTCACGTTAAACGTCACGCTATCACGTCAAACGTTACGTTGTCACGTCAAACGTCACGTTGTCACGTCAAATGTCACGTCAAACGTCACGTTGTCACGTCAAATGTCACATTGTCACGTCAAATGCCACGTTGTCACGTCAAATGGTACTTCATATTGATGGTGATGAAAAGTTTAGAGGGATTTCAGGCGATCGAACTTGTCTACTTATGGTATCAATTCATGAAATTGGGCATATCCTAGGAATTGCTCACAGTGTGAGGCAGCAATAATGTATCAATTCAACATTGCTCCTAAATTGGATGAGGATGATAAAATGACCCTTGAAGCTCTTTATAGACCAAAAAAGGGTTCCTTTCAAACCCACATCAGCGCTGCCACCGATTACAAAGACAGTTGGACATCAACCAAATGAACCGGATAAAAATTTATGCGACGCCGGAGTATATGTTCATTGCCCTGGCTGGTGAATTTGAAAATTACCATTTATAAATTATTAATGAAAATTCCCTATGGAAAATTGATTTGAACTCGAAACTTATATTCCCTCGCAACCAGAAATACTCGATGATTATTTACCTGAAGAAGTGGGTCCCGTAATTCAAATTTTTCAAAATTCTTCAGATAATTTCATAGCAGTCAATGACCGTAAATACTATGTAGCAGATTTTCCTGCTCTACAAATACTTGAGGAAAATAATTGAATTATACCTAAAATCATATTGAATTTGACAAGAACTTGAAAACTGTCCAGAATAGAGGACAAATAAAAGATATTTTCCCTGGACTACCCACAGATGTTACAGGAGCATTCCATTGACGGAAACACTTTTCCAAAAACACCACATACTACAAATATAATGAGTTCACCAAAAAACTTGTTGCAGCCGGACCCTTTAATTGGAACCTATTTGATAGCCCATGTCCTAATGGAGACCTTTTAAATCATCTCAAAACTTTATTGACAAAAATAATTTCTTTTTATCAATAATATTTTTAAACTTTGCAAATAATTGTTTTTCTGAAATTCCTACGAACGTTACAAGTTTATCTATCATTGTAACAGGAAGTAACAATCTACCGCAAAAATGGGAAAAACAATAGTGTAGAGCAATCAAAAATCGGTTTGTGTCCTTATGATGATAAACTTAACATATACAGGATGCAGCAAAAATTACGAGGCAAAATCAAGTGACCATTTGAGAGGACATCTAGATAGTAGACCGTCTACAGGGTGTAACGCTGTCAAAAGGATCTCATGTTGACACTCTACGAAACATATACAGGATGTATCATTAGAAAGACAAGTGACATCCTTTTAAATTACGATACACATAGCTACTCGGTTTTCTCATAATACAGAATGATACAAAATTATCGTTATTCAACTAACGTATCGTTGAAAAGACATTAACGTTCACTACTGTTATGACATATCAGTGAAAAAACACCAAACATTCTTTCAACATATTCAGGGTGCAACAAAAAAGGTATCTAGATAGTATCTAGATAGTACATCTCTAATTAGATTTTTGACCATACTGTCTACATTCTTTTAACATATACAAAGTGCAGCAAAATTCTGGTCGGTTATCTTTTAACGTATACAGAGTGTTGCAAAATTATCTTTACTGTCATGACTAGAGCATGGATTTTTAAGCATAAAAAAACTCAAAATAGGCTCTTAAAAACGCTCAAAATTTTCTGAAAATAAGCTCATAAATATGCTTGAAATTTAAAAAAAGCAAGGAAAAGTAATTTATAAAACGAATATCTTTATCAATATAACACAGTTTTACACAAAAAACATAAAAATAAAAGTCATTTCGTCATAAGATAAGATAAATAAAGAAACTACTTTTTCCTAAAAAAGCAGAAACCTATTTCTTTGAAAAAAAAACACTAAATAATAGGAACGAATGAAACTTCATACATTACAAACTACTCGTATTTGAATAAACCAATAACTAATTGTTTTTCTAAATTGTCAACAGTAAATCCCATTCTTCTCACTCAGCACAAATTTTAAATGAGAAAAACTTCATTCAACATCCACGCTGGTAATTGGTATATATTTAAATTTAGGAACAATAGTTGCATCTATCGCAAGATCTTCAACAACATTTCCTTCAATAACATTTGCTATTTGGTTTAAAGCCGAGGGTATCCACAATCGGCATACGGAATTCCCCGAACAATAGACATGTGCTGGGTAACGCTAGTACGATGTTGTCACGTTATAATATAAAGTAAATTAATCGGAAATTGACAAATATATTAAAAACTGACATACCGAGAAGTAAAATGTACAAAATTAGCACGAAATACACCACTAATTGTTAAAATATGCATAAAACTAGCACAAAAAAAAAATGCATTAAAACTGAAAATAGGCATAATGGCACAAAAACAAATTGACCCTGTGAATCCTCTTATTAAAATTCATGCATATATGTGATCAAAATACATCTGCCATCAAAAATTACTTATGGCATAATAGCTATAAATCCGCGCTCTAGTTATGACATATCATTGAAAAAACACCAAACATTATTTTAACATATACAGGGTGCAACAAAAAAATACGAGGCAAAATCAAGTGACCATTTGAAAGGGGTATCTAGATAGTACATCTCTAATTAGATTTTTGACCATACTGTCTACATTCTTTTAACATATACAGGGTGCATTAAAATTCTGGTCGGTTATCTTTTAACATATACAGAGTGTTGCATAATTCTGGTCGGTTATCTTTATACAGAGTGTTGCAAAATTATCTTAACTGATGTTGAAAATACATTAACGTTCAGTACTGTTATAACAAGTGACATATCGTTAAAAAACACCAAACATTCTTTCAACAGGGTGTAGAGTACAAAGACAGAGATATTTTTTGATCACAAGATGTCAAAAGGACCTTAACAGATGATCCGCTGAGGTGTACTATTATGATAAATGAGTTCTACAATACCCATTGTAACAGGAAGTAACAATCTACCGCAAAAATAGGAAAAACCGAAGCTACAGCCTTGAGGAAGTTTTTATCTACAATACCCGTTGTAAATAGGAAAATACAATCTAAAATTTAAACACAAAAAGGAAACTTATAATCTTAAGGAAGAACAGGAAATCACATTGCAAAAACTCACTATCTCAAAGTCACGACACGTGTTTATTTGCACACGGTGGGGAAGACACACATAAATAAGCAAACGCAAGCCGGGGAGAGAGTAGTTTTTGCTAGCGGCAGCAGCCTAAAATACAAATAGACATGTAGGGTCAGGTTTAAATTCCAAATTACAGAGTAGAGTTAAATGGGTGAATGTAGAATCGAGTTTTAAAAGTAGGATTGAGACGGGGGGCTATAGTCAATTTACTCCTTAAAGACTTGAACCGATTTTTAGGAGATTGTGTAGTTATTTTGCAAAATAAACTTAGGAAACTTTGACAGAACACTCTGCATTGAAAGTGAATACGCCATTTTGTGGGGAATTTTCGAAAAAATCCGGTTAAAATGAAATGTCAGACATAAAGTACTTCAATACCAAAAACGATGTAATTGATAAATCGATTGATGTATTAGATTGGTTCAAAGACCACATCAAAGATAAACTATTGAATAAATTGTCAGAATTTTCCGAAAAAAGAGTCGGGTAGCGCATTATTTAAAATTATATCATTAGCAGTAAATATAAATAAATTTGAAATTGGAAACGGCTCGTCTAACATTGAACTTCCAGAACAAATTTTGAAGAAACACAGTTGAATAAATAATAAAAAATACCGATCAATTTTGCTTTTACTGGTCCCTTTATCCTGCACATGCGCATGTGTACCAGACTGGCTCCTATCCATATTATAGTACAGTTTTGAAAACAGAGGATTTAGATTGTCCAATGGAATTATCAAAAATAACCAAATTTGAAAAACTTAATGATATTTCTGTAAACGTTTACGTTTACTTATTGAAATAGAAAAGAAATCATTTTATGTAGTAGTACCAGCTATATTGACAAAAAATAAGTTGAATAAACATGTAAATTTACTTTTAATTCAAAACAAATATTATCCAAAATTGAATGATTATGAAGCACCACATGTAGATGATAATAACGAAAAAATCGAATTTCATTACTGCTGGATTAAAAATTTATCAAGACTAGTTTCCTCACAGTTAAACAAAACATTATGGCTGAAAATTTATTTGTGATAGATGTCTGAATTATTTTCAAATAAAAGATAAATTAACTGAACATGAAAAATTGTGCAGTAAATTGAATAAATATAAAATGAGTGTACCTTAATATAGCCATGTAGAATTTAAAAATTTCCCATATCAACAAACGGCTCCGTTTGTCGCTTATGCTGATTTTGAGTGTCAATTGGAAAAATTTACTGACCCTTGTTGCCAATCTGCAACAAATAAATATCAGAAACTTGTTCCATACAGTGCTGGCTACTATGTAAAGTGTTCTTACGACAATAGCCTTTCTTATTTCGATAGCTATCGCGGTGCGGATTGCATGGATTGGTTCGCAAATAAAATGTCAGACGTTGCCAAATTTGTTCATTCAAAAAATGAAAACAATCGTTCCTATTATTGAAGACCAATGTACAGCAGCAAAAGCTTGCCATATACGTAATAAATAATTTGCAACTAGAGACGTGATTGTCAGAGATCACGATCATTTTTCAGGGGATTTTAGGGGATTTGCACATCAAGCATGAAATTTAAATTTCAAAAACTACACTACGAGAAGTTTGAATGGGTAGAAGATTTTACGAATTTTGACGTAATGTCAATACCCGACGAATCTGAAGAAGGGTACGTTCTTCAGGTTGATTTATCATATCCGCAAGAACTGCACGACAAACACACAGGGACTTTCCATTTGCATCTGAACACAGCATACCATCTGGGGGGAGCTAAATTGCCGAAATTAATGACAACTCTAACAGATAAAAAAGAATATACAGTACACTACAGAAACTTGAAACAAATGTTGGCCAATGGTTTAATTTTAACTAAAATACATAAAATTTTGAAGTTTCGCAGGCAACTTGGTTGAAGCCCTACATCAAGCTAAATACGCGATTGAGGACAGCAGCCAATAATGACTTTGAAAAGAACCTTTTCAAGTTAATGAATAACGCTGTGTTTGATAAAACAATGGAAAATATACGCAAACACCGCGTAGTTAAGCTAGTAAAATCATGGGAGGGTCGTTATGGGGTTAACATTTAATATCAAGTTTTTGATTT
>CAJUYG010005018.1:0-14948 GCA_910591675.1 Galerucella calmariensis | reverse complement strand
ACGTAGGTCCACCAACGGGTCGATTTCCCGTAGTTTCAAATTTCTTATGCTTCATTCTAATGTAGAGACAAAAATCATCTTTCTGATCAAGTAGATATTAATTCTTCACACCCGCTTTTTTAAATTCTAGTGCTCGGAGCTCGGCTGGATGACTGGAAATTGTACATTGCTTCACATTTCCAAATGAATGCACGTTCTAAGATTTTATTGAATTTTTTGATACTCGTCTTTTGAAGATTCTACGTATAGGATTTTGCTATCTAACAAAGTCTGGTTGCCTGATCTACCAGACGATTTATACGGAATTTGACTTCTGAAGCCATTCAGCATGAAAATTATCCTTTTCCGACCGTCGTATCCGCTTCGAGAAACGATCTGGCACATTTCCATGGAAAAATATAATTTGATGTCGTTAAAACAAGTTGAATCATAAATTTGAAGTTTTGCATTTTCTGTGCTCTTGTCTGTACTGTTTATGAAGAGAGACTCCCTATATATTAGTATATTACATAACGTGTGCGGAGAGTGACATTTTTCACACGAGTGTGACAAATCACTTTCGCACGAGTAATGTACAGTATTTTTCCTACGATCACGTGATAATTTCACCCAATAATGTGTAATCAACATCTGACATATTAATACACGAAATGTTACAATTAAAGTCAACATAATTGATTTCAAAACTAACAATAACCATCAATAGTGACAAAAATTCAAGTAGTTGAACTATATAATATAGGTAGGTTATTACAATTATTAATTGGTTGGATAATTATAGAAATTGAAAGTGAAATTATTATTGTTCATCATATTTATCATGAATACCTTTCAAGATGATTACATTTTCCAATTATAATAACAGGTGATTTGGATTAGTTGGTACAACATCGGACTTCTGACGGAGAGTAGGTACGCGGGTTCGATCCTCGACCGCGCCCTAAATTTTTTTTAATCAAGAAAATGACAAAAATTTCACTTTTCAAGTAGATCGCTTCGAATGTAGATATTACATAGGTAAATCTAATTAAAAATTTATATTTGACAGCGTGCCAGTGGTCAATCTTAATGAAAATTCATTTGACAGCTCTTTGATCCGTACACGTACGGATAAGTTTTTTTTCCGTACGCGTATGAATAAAGGCCACTTTCCATAGAACTAGACAGTGCGATATATGTCACTTTCCTATGTGATCGTGAGAAATAGTAATTTACGTTACGACCGGAAAGTAGTGTTTTTCAGGTCGAGACAAGCAGATTCCAGGGCGAGCCGTAGGCGAGTCCTGGTGAGACCTGAAAAACACTTATTTTCGGGTGCGTGACGTACAGTATTTTTTTTAAGACGGACACTTCGATATACATTCAATTCTTTATTTTACTTTTCATAACAAAGTGATTAACAAAAGTAAAACCAGATAAAATAATAAGTTTGACATAAACGACATATTAAAAATCAACGAACTGTCATCACTCGACAATGAATCGAAACGTTGTTACCATAGTAACGAAATCAAGGTAGATTGTATTATAAAAGAGCGATTGGAAAAATGAAAACAGAATGGACGTCAGGGACCTGCAATAGTATATTAAGTATCAAGAGGTAAGGGTTATTTACCGGTCGACAGCAATTTTGCTGGAGACCGGTATTACCCTTAACGTTCGAAATGCTTATACCATTTTTTGCGCGATCGTATTGAAATAAGCTTAGAATGAAATAATTTGAATTTCCTCGGAATGTACGAAATGTCAAAAGTGACATTCATACTTCTCGCTCAGTTTAAAATATAATTAGCATTTTGGTGAAATTGTTTTTATTTTCTATTTATTACTTTTTATATTGTTCTATTTATTAATTATTCTTTTTATTTTTTTTGTTCCTTGTGTAATGAATGGAGTAATATATTATTTAGGACCACTTAAATGGATGTAGGGCTAAGACGTCGGTAAGTGATTTACTTACCGACGACTGAACGTAAGTAAATCACTTACCGACGTGTTAGACTTAGGAACCAGTAAACACAACTTACCGTCCTGACAACCGATGCTGTAAATTAACAAAAAAGATCGATCGCGCAAAAAAGCTTTTTCTGGTCCCTGGCGTCCATTTTCCGGTCTAGATCGGCAAAACGTTATTTTCTGGACAAAAAATTGCCCAGGAAGTGTATATTTTCTGGTCGGTCTTGAAAAAAATATGTTTTGTTAGGGTGCAGTGACCGGTGGGTAATCTTTTTTATTTCACTCATTTTACATCTAGTTTGCAGAGTTTCTGACAAAACAAGTTAGCTGTATATTCAATATTTGTTAGCATCTATTTAGTAGAAACCTTCTTATTACCAATTTAAACTTGTCTGTCATTTGTGCAGTGAAATGACTCCAAAAAAAAACAAAAACGAGATCGTGAATTAAATTTAGTAGGTACATAATATGATAAGAAATTCGATTGAACTTTGTAGATATTCATTGTGAAAAATGTTACAAATTGATGAATTGGAGATTCTGAGCATACTAGGCCAAGCAACGGAGCATGCGAGTATAGTAATTTTTGACAAAAATCCTAATAGAAAATGGATGATGCTATCATATGAAATCCATTGCGTAGTATCATTTTGATATGTTTTGGACACGCAAATGTTTTTTTTTCCTGGAGCCGTCCCTTCGCCGGTACCACCTCAGCCTCCTGGGCTTATTGTGGATACTCCTAGTATTCTGACTACAACCTATTCAGCCATTCCGTTCCCTGTATTAGCTCAAACAGATTCTTTGCTGGTTGGTTGTAGAAGTCTTCTGGAGTCATTTGGGGTCTACCATACAGTTTCTGCCTTCTGTGGTCCAGCGACTCACAGTTGCATAGTATATGCAGAGCTGTTTCGGTATCCTTTATGCATCTTCTGCATGTGAGGTCTCCGTTGTACAGCCCTATTTTGTTTAGGTGTTCCTTTGTGGGAAAGTGTCCCGTAAGTAGCCCAGTTATGGTGCGTAGTTTGTTCTTGCTCATTGAGAGCAGTTCTTTCGCCACTTTTTCTGATGGTTCTTTTATAAATTTCTTCCCATGTATTTGCCTGGTCGTGTTCTTCCAGTATTTATTGTGTTGTTCTTTCAACCACCCTTTTTATGAGTTGATGTAATGCTGTTTCGGTTGATTTTCCCTCTCTGTATGCATATTGATCTCGGTGTATTGGTCTTGTAGCCAGTATACCGTCTCTGATATGTCTGTCGTGAAGTTTCTCAAGAGTCTCAGCAAAAATAACATTAGACTGATTGGTCTCAGAACTTTAGCCGTGTCCTGTCCAGATTTTCCAGGTTTTGGTATAAATGTAGCTCTGATGCGATGCCAGGTTCTTGGAATATGCCCTAGAGCTAGGCTAGCTCTGAGCAATTCACTTACCCTGTAGTGCAGTGTATTGCCTCCTTTTTGGAGTAGGATAGGATAAATCCCGTCTGGTCCCGGTGATTTATATGGTTCAAAGCTGTTAATAGCCCATTTTGTTTTTTCCGCATCTACCACTGCCTTCGCTGTTCGCCAGTCTATCCTGGATGCCCATCGTGGTCGATCCAGCTCTGTCGCTGGAGAGTTCTGCGGTGGCATGGTAGGTATTGATCCAGGGAAGTGTACCGTAAGTAGCTCTTCCATGGTTTCTTTCCCATTTCCCATTTCCAGCTGAGATAATTGCTTCCTGTGTAGGTAGGTAGGTAGGTACATAATATGATAAGAAATTTGATTGAACTTTGTAGGGATTTATTGTGAAAAATGTTGCAAATGGATGAATTGGAGATTCTGAGCATACTAGGCCAAGCAACGGAGCATGCGGGTATAGTAATTTTTGACAAAAATCCTAGTAGGAAATGGATGATGCTATCATATGAAAGACATTGCGTAGTATCATTTTGATATGTTTTGGACACGCAAATGTTGTTCAGTCATTTGTTATAAACATTTGAAACGAGAAAAACATTATTTTCTTTTTTTTCATATTGCGTTAAACGTACTGAAGCAATCCCAATGGTGTGTAGGGATGATTTATTGATAATCAAAATACGAAGAAAATGAGAGGTCGAGCAAGTCAATCGGATAATTAGGAACCGATAAAATCAGGAACAACTGGGAAATAGGTCTTCGTCATTTTTCAATTGCAAAAGCTAAAACTTTATACAAAACAATTTTTTCCTATTATGTCCTTCATATGCGCGAGAAGCAGACGCCAAGCGACGGGTACTTTAATTTTTTCATACGATAGTTTTCAGCGGTTTTCGTTTTAAATGTTTATAACAAATGACTGAACAACATTTGCGTGTCCAAAACACACCAAAAAATACTACACAATGTCCTTCATAAGATGGTATCATTCGTTTTCCACTAGGATTTTTGTCAGAAATATTCACCTATCGCTTGGCGTACACTGGCCGTCTCCAATATCAAGATGTTTACATGATAATGCCGCAGTGCGTAAGAATGTCTGTGAAAGTCTATAGGTGCAGTTCTCTAATTATTCGAATTCAATTCTACTCCGAAATGGAGTCGATTGGTCGTCCAGTAAAGCCACGAATTATAGCAGCTATTGACAGATTGGAATTGCCATTGCAGTAACGACTGATACCATTGCCTTACCTTCATTTCGAGAGTTGTGAATTTAATATTCTGAACATAGATTTACCAACGCGGTTAGATAGGCAAGTACATCAAAATTTGCCATGGTCACGATTGTTTTTTTAATTTCAGCTGCATCAACCACTGAGGGTTATTAGCAGTGGTACGGTATTGATTATTAACATGGATTTTCAAATTAAATTTGAGAATGCATATTTGTGTCTTAGATTAAATTTGAGAATACATATTTGTGTCCTAAATTGAATTTCAGAATACATATTTGTGACTTTCAGGAACTTGACATTTTCACTTATGCACTTTTCAGCTAGAATATTCAACAAGGTGCACTGAGAGGTTAATATTTGTGTTTCGTTGTTGTATTTAGGACACTCCACTATAAAATGCTGGATACTGAACGGTACGTTGCACACTTCTTAACTTGGAGGATGGTTTCCGTTTAGTAGGTATTCATGGGTGCATCTTAACCGGGTAAGAATGGTTTGTAATTACCTCGAAGATGGTAGACATGTCCATGGTAGTGTCGTTAATTTGACTGCTCTTAATTTGGTTTGTGAGGCTGTCCATTTGCATTGACAAAAATCGCGGATTGTCACCTTGAGCTTCGCTTTCACATCCGTTGCTGGCACTAGGTGTAATGTAATTGATTTGGAGACGTTTGCAGAATATTCTCTGGCGATTTCGTCAGCACGTTCATTTCCAGGTATACCCATATGAGAGGGTACTCAAATAAATTCTATTGTTTTATTTAGGGTGTGAAGCTTTTTAGAGGGTTGGTTGGATACCATTGCTTTTGCTTTATATTATCTATTACATTGGAGGAATCTGTTATTATTAAAATTTTTTGGGTTGGACTTTCTATAGAGTATATTAGGGCCTTAGCCACTGCATATAATTCTGCCGAATGAATTGTGAACTCTTCTGGTAATCTATGAGCCATAATTCCACTACTTGGTTCTACTGCTGTGGAAGTACCTTTGTCCGTTTTTGATCCGTCTGTGTATATATGCTCATATTCTTGGTAACTGCTCAAGATGGTTAGGAAACTGTTTATAATTAACTGTCTAGGGTATACATGTTTGCTTAACATCAAAAGTTGAGTATTACAGATAGGTAAATGTGAAAGCCAAGGAGGAGGTGAACTGTTGCTTCGTTGGGGCATTACAGGTGAGAATGAGAGTTGGTATCTTGAACAGATTCTATTAATTCTTTCATTAAACGGAGGTGACATATGGGGATGATTAGTGAAGAGAGAACTGAATCTATTTGAGAAGGTAAAATGCTTTGAAGGGTGTGTTCCATTGGAGGATACTTGAGTGGCATATGAAAGACTTTGAAATATTTAATACTCCAAAAACACAAAACTTACTCCAAATCTGTTGAAGATTATGTCAAATTTTTTTTGGAATGGTTGCAGACGCATGTCAGTCCACTTGATGTGTTTAGTTCGCAAATTAGCATATTCGTATCACATTACTTCACATAGTTTTATGAATAAGTGGAAAAATTTCAAGGAGCTCCCATCTGCTTGTTTTCACTATAAGTCACCGACTCCTTCAAAGTTCACTCTCCACAGCACTGCTGCCTGAAAACCATGCACAGCGAGGAAAGTTCGTTGAATGAGCTGTTGAATGTAAACAAGTGAATATTGGGTTTTCAAAAAACATTAAGCCTATTTCCACCTCCATCAATTGCCGCATCAGGATTCAGAGCCTCCATATGTGGAATGGGAGCGCCATCGGTTAAAAAAAGAGATCTAGTTAGGCGAATACTGTTACTGGTAGTGGTACGGGTATGTGGTATCTCTATGTTGTAACTGAAACAGTTACGTAAAGTTTTCACATAACTACTTTCCATAACTGATATATGAAGGTTATGAAAAATGTGACGTTATCTAACGTCAAGGACTGACTTAAAGTGTCACATTTGATAGCGGAATTAGATAAAATATATTTTGCATTTTGGTGAAATTGTTTTTGCTATTTATCACTTTTCGACGTCTGAACGGTGAGTAAATCACTTACCGACGTGTTGAACTTAGAAACCAGTAAACACAACCTACCGTCCTGACAACCGATGCTGTAAATAAACAAATAAGATCAATCGCGCAAAAAAAATTATGGAAATAATAGTAAAAATTTATCCGAACAAATTCAAGTAGATCACCAGCACTGCGAATACCAGCTTTGCATAGAATTTTAATATAGCATCGGTGGTTCAGTGGTAGAATGCTCGCATTCCACGCGGGCGGGCCGCGTTCGATTCCCGGCTGAGTCATATGAATCGCTGCTTCGTAAACGAGAAAGAGACTCAGGAGAGAGCACACGCACGCAAGCAAGGCACATAACGAAGCAACGTAACGTAATGTAACGGTCAGATCTTCTGCGTCGCGACCCCCGGTCGCTCAAACATAACCTGACGTAAAGAACTAAAGTTCCAAAAAATAAAAGAATACAGCAATCATGAAAATATTCGCCAAAAAACCTAGAATAAATTTTCATATTTGGAAAAATCGACTGGAAAAGAAAGGGTCCTATGCGTTCTCGCTGTTCCTCCAGTGAAGGAGGGGTGTGGCAACTTGACCAGATCATCCCTAGGTACAAACATTTATCGGCAACATCGGGAAAATAAATTTGTATCCCGGAGGCTTGAGTCTCATGCATAATAAGTCGGAATCTTTGATATTAACATTTTTGACCTTAGCAACGTAATGTATGGATAAATATCAGTATGTGAAAATTCACCTATTATAATGGCCGGCGTAAAGGCGCGAACGTACCAGTTCAGGTATTTCTTCCAAGGATATCAGCTGGGTAGGATTGTTGACCATCCAGTTATCTGCCGCTTCATTGTAAAACCTTTTAAAAAGCCCGAAAACATTGGTGTCCAATGGATGTAGCTTATGGCTAGTATGAGGTGGGATGGTCAGTAGGATTACTCCATTTTCTTATATATAGATGCTTCAGTGAAGATTTTAGCAGAAGCTAAGGATTAATTTATGTTATTCCTTATTTTTTCACTCCGAAAAAAAAAATAAAAAAATAACGAAGTACAGGTATTTTCTAACCATGATGGGAGGTTTGATCCGTGTCTCAAACCTCCCACATTAAACCTGATCATCCCGCCCTCGTATCAGTAGCCACAACAAATTGAGATTTTCAAGCTCCAACATAATCTAAAAATTAATTTAATACATGACAGTATGTTAAATGTCATTCATGTAATTCATCCATATAATATTTCCAAATATATTAATGTGAATAAAGAATCCTTGAGAATTTTGTTAAAAAACTTACATTGCTTAGCTTCAAAAACAACTTTTCACTATAACTTTCGTAACGAACGATTCAGATTTGGTGTTAAACTTAGATAATGTGAAAGAAGCAATGAATAAGCATCCTCTAAACGGAAAATTAAGTTCATTCAAGTTTTAAGTATACGTTACCAATGAAACATTTATGGCTTAAACCTCCCTCTGGCTCAACCATCCCCAGTCTCCCCTTCTATATGCAATTACTGCATGGGACATGTCTTGGTCGTGTTCACTTTTTTCGGTTAATATATTTGATATACCACCATTGGCTCACATTCTATGGTATTGAAGTTCTACCTCAGCGAGCTAACTTTTTTCATCATTAAGTGAGGAGATTCAATTTCATAAAAAATAATCGTGGCAAATTTGACAAAAGATAGGTTTTGTCCAACAAAGCCATAGAGGTCATCTAGCTACTTATGTATGTATAATTGCTTCTCAACTTCATCACATGTCAAAATCGATGCTTTTCACTAATTCAACCCTTGAGCGGATTAAAATTTTATTTATAACGAATATCAGGTTTCAAGCTGCTAAATCAACAAATTTTTTTGAAGCCTAAATATATTTTTGGCACAGAATTCGCAATATCTTGAGAAAACTTATTGTGTCCCTGCTGACTTTTTAAATATGTCCTTGATAATCCTGGAATTTGTTGCGGGAAAGTCATTGCGATGCAAAAGGGATGGATAGACTCATTACTTATGCTAAATATCGCGTGCCTTTGGGCTTGTTTGTCATTTGCAGGAGATCGGAAGGTGGAAGATCTATAAAGAAAGTTATAAAAAAGTAATTACGAAAACCTTGGGGAAGCATGGAGTGGATTATTGGAAAATATTCCAGATGCCGGAAATAAACATTATAGAATAATCGATTTTTTATTCGAGTGACTTTTTTGTGAATTGAACCAAACTTTAATTGGTGATAGACAGGTGCGGCTTTCATCCACAAATCTCTTTTTACACTGAAAAGTTTATTCAGTAAATACAAGTATTGTATTCAGAGTTTGTTCTCTCTGTTAAAAGCTCGTTCAACAATCTGTGGTCACCCTGTATCTTCATTTTGTACCAATTAGCTTGACTATCCTTGACTTCCCGATCTCTTCCCCGGTTTGACGATATGTCACCATATGTGCCTCTCATCCCTCTCTAGTGACGAACGCAAATAGCATAAATCGAATTATTATATTTCTTAGAGAAAAGTAATCCCTTCAACTTATATTTGTACTTTGTATAAACTTTTTCTCATTTATTATCAAGACTTTTCGAAGTTATTGTACGTAGAAGTACAGTACAATCTTCACTTAAAAATAATGCGATTCAAACCAACTAGCCTCTATAAAATGTTGATATTAGGAGAGATACAGGGTGTTGGACATGAAATTTTGATTTTCGTTCTTTACAATAACTTTAACGCATTTTGACGTATATACACAAAAATTTGAGGTTGGAGGTTGTTACGGTTCGCCCTGCAAAAATAAAAATAAATAAGTATGAATTGTAACTTGAATGCATAAAAGATTTATTTGGTACCTACCTGATAATATTTATCGTCACAATAATAATAAGTAATAATAAAATGTAAATATTTATCTTTGTTAATTGACATCAATAATTAGTTCTTAGGTTAACTTTGGTGAGAGTCTTTTTCAAACTACACATGTGTCTTGAGTATTTGGGTCATCAGTTAACCATTTGACCTTGAACCCAGCTTAATAGGTGAAAGACCTCTTATCATTTTTCAAGGCCAATGACATAGGTCACTGGTTTGAAACCACCATTTTGTATTGTGCTTTTTCCTAGTCTAGAAGGTTGTTCAACCTACGTTCAATACGGCTTTGTGATTTGGAAAAAAAATAAATAATCAGGGATTCTCTTATACAAATTGTTGTACAGGGAGCATGTATGCATGGATTTAGTTCCTGATTTTACGAAAATACACCACTAGAAGGTCACTCACCACCTGGGGTAAGTAATCTATCCGATATCAACTGGGACTCAATCACCAGTACTAGTCTTCTATATTTTTCTTTTCAGACCTTTTTTCTTTTATTTGGCTTTCTTCTTGTTGTCCGTTTTGACCCCCATCTTCATTTGGATCTTAACTTGGGATACCTGGTTCATTTTCCCTCGAGAATAAGTACTTGGGTGTTAATTGTATAGCCTACTCATTGCTGTCCACTCCTGTACGCTACAGTCTGGTACTTCCAGCGGCTACTACCTTCCAGCTGACTACTATAAGTACGGAGCAGAATAACATCTGTAGGGAACACTTCCAGGACTACAAACCATTAGTGAACACAAGTGACACAAGTAAGACCTTTCCAATTTGTAGATTGTTCGATGTCAATAATCTAGACCTCATCCTTTCTGTACCGGCTAATTAGTGACAATAAAACTTATCAACTCTTACGAAGTGAACCTTACCATACAGTTCACCTAAACTACATCCAGGCTTTGTTATATAAAGTTGTCCATTAACTGAGTCAAGTATATTTAGTTGTAGTAATAGTATATCTTGTAGAGTCCGTCCTATACTGGCTAACCATAGCAGTAGTTTAGTATCTAAAACAGATATTCATGTTCAGATTTAATAGTTATAAGTTAGATATAATTATACGAAGGTAAATATCACCTTCCAAACAATATATTAGAAGTATAATACAGTACTTACATGGAAATATATGTAATCCCAGGAGTATACTTTTGCGGACCCTTTCCAGATATAGTTTTAAGTTTTCCATTTTCATATTATTAATATTCACTTGAGGTAAAAAGGCAAGCCAAGCGCTGTCATTAGTGTCAGTCAGTTGTCTGTTCGACCACATAGAACAGACACATTTGATTTAAGCTAGAAAATAGATCATCCAACCTATCGAGTAGTTCATTTGCTCCTCTACCCGAATTACAGCAGAGACCATCGAGTATCCCCTTGTTAGAGGTACGTTCGATTTTACCCAACCCCTCTCCGCACCGAGAAATCCGGGATAAAACATTTTATTACCTTTAAGTTAGGCTAGTTTCCATTCTGTGACCATTAAGAGGAACAAGAAAAGGAGGTAGCAAGGTTTTTGATATAAGAAATCATAATTTTGTACCTATTTCGATGTATTTTGTAGAGGGCGCCACAAAGGCCACGTATGCGGCATAAATGTACGCAAAACTTTTTTGCCTTCACATTAGCGCTACTTTTGTGAAAAAGCCACATCACAGTATAGGAACGAACCAGTATGTTATCTCGTGACGTTACACTGCCGAGCTCTCTGTGACCTACAACGTCGTTCGGATGAGTATCTCATCCGGCGGCCAGTGCTGTGCTGCGATCCAACTAAAGTTCCAGTGGTGAACTTGCGATCGAATTGTTCATTACAGCTTATATTTTCACGGGTTTTCGGTATTATTTTTATAGTTTATAAGCATTTTTTTGAAATGGATAACATTGAAAAGAAGAAAACGGGTATTGTTTGCGTAGTTCGTGGATGTAACAATAACTATTTTGATTGTGATGGAAAATTATACCTTTTCCCAAAGGATTCAGAAAGGTGAGAAACTTAGTATAATACTTTATTATTTGATCTTCATATTACATTTATGAGCCTTAGTTTCATGCATTGATTTAATTTTTTTCTTTTTGTTTCAAAGCTAAAGTTTGTCTTGAAGCATGCGATAGGCCTGACTTGATGCCAAAACTATAAACTCCATACAATAGTAGTCATCGTTTATGTGGTGCTTATTTTTAACCAGACATAATTAGGCAACCTCATGAAAGAAAACTTCTTTTAAAAAAGGCTATTCCAACAATATTCCTTTCATCAAATACTGCAATGCCTAAAGACTTTCGGACAAATGATTCATTGGAAAAGAGTTTTGTTCGCTACTTTTGTGGTTGTTTAATTGAAACATGTTCGGAAATTCATACATGCAGCGTATGTGAGACGTATTCACAATCGTATCAGAATTTAGACGATTCGTCTCTATACTGTTACCTAAGAGCTCATGAAAATACGAATAAGGATACTTTTGGAAACTTGAATATGCCGCATGAAAATTATGTACAATACATCTCATTATTAGAAACATTATTCCAAATGACTTTTGAGAAAGTTGCTACGGAAGATAATATTGTTGAATCACTCATAAATATTAGTCAAACAACAGAGTTTGTACATCCTTGTGTTGATTTCCCAATAAAATATTCAATGAAACATTTCTTCAGGACACGACTATATTACACATTCAAATTTGTCAATAAAATTTTTAAAAATCATGACAAAATGAAAATTGTAATATGGAAAAACCAATAAATAATTGGTATAAGACTATTGTTTCATTCACTCATCAGTGTACTGTTCTACAATATTTAAGAAAAAACCTTTAACACGTTCAAGTCATTTTAAAACTCATGCCACCTAAGCCTATGGTAAAATGAATCGTAAAGCGATCTGTTCAAGGTCATCAATAGCTCTGGCAATTTATGAATGAAATTTATAAGAGTTATACTACTTGTTCGTTCTTATACTGTGGCCACATCATAAGAACTAAAAAATGTATACCAAAAAACCCCCAACCTCAAATTTTTGTGCATATATAAAGTTATTGTGAAAAAGGAAAATCAAAATTTCATGTTTAACACCTTGTATCTCTCTTCTATGTACAATTACCTAAGGACAGCCCTGTATAAATTAAATTACCTGTGTACCGTGTAGTACCATTATGGGAACAGTACAATGAAATTCATTCATTCGGTTATTTGTATGACATATTTGATCATCATATCATAACTATTCAAGATAAGGATATTTCAACCAAACGGAAATAGAATACTGTTGATACAACATGTCAACACTTTCCATCTAAATCTGTTCCACATGAGCACATCGCACATCAATGAGATGAACTTTCCACCTTCAGACATCACAGCATTCAGGTAAAGTTTTCCCTCAATATGCGATATTGGGATGCTCAGCTTTCTGTTACATCATTATCACTTTATTCTTGATTTATTCCACACAAAATAGAATGTCCAACAGATTTAATTCGCTCTGCATCGCCTAATGTTTTTCTGACTTCGGTTTTCACCTGTCCAAGATAATATTTCCCAAAATCTGTGTACGACAAGCTAACAAGATTATCTCACATACAGAATACAGTAGGAAGAGTGAATACATTATTTCAAGAAAATACGGAGCTTGATAATTTATAGCTCCTAGACTCTATAAAATATTTTTATCGATAAGTTCGCCCAGGTGTCCTCTGTACCAACGTTAAAAAATATTGTCTCAGTTCTTTCTTACGTTTTGCGATGGGTATGAGTGATACAGATGTGGCGGAAGATATGACTTGTTCTGGCCGGTTATCAACATTATCAACTGAACTTAAGATTGCTAAAATGAAAGATTGGTACTGACGTAGGTTTCTGAAAACGTCCTGAGTTTATTATTTTTGAACAATGCTTTTTTTTCCAATTATCAATATCCTGTACTTTTTTGGCATAATATGAGCTTTGCAGAATTATTTGATTTTAATTCTTTGAAATCCATCACTAATGAGGAGTGGAATGGCGGATTTGTCCAAATTGGAATGAGAACATGCTAAATTCTGTTCCGGTGGGTTGAATTGCAGATGAACACACCGAGCAAAAAGTAGTATAATCAGTAGTCGGTGCTATGGCCTATGAAAAATTCAGCGGAATCTATTTGACCCCACTTTTGCATGCGACCTAGTTTGGATGACATTTGCCAAGCTGAAAATTATTGGCAAGAAAGTACACCCCTCAAATATTCTCAAACGTGTATTCATATTGATTGTTTCACTTGGAGTATGCCGTGTTATGAAATAGTAAATCCTTCATAGAATATACGATATTGTGTCCTAAATAAATGAAATAGAACAGCAGAAACAATTTACATGGACAGTATGTTTAATGGTCGACATGAATCCGTCTCCTCTCGACGGCTGTACTCATCTATTTTAATTAGTCCCTTTGTCACGTTACCCCTTTAGAAAGCCATAAGGAGTTTAACTCTACCCGACAATCAAATTTAATTATACGTCGATGATTTAAAAGCGGCTCATTATTTTTAAATGAAAGTTATTCAGTGTAAACGTATTGTCATGTCATGTACGCGGCGTTGAAAACACGTAAAGTGGAAACATAAATTATAGTCACTCAAAAAGTGACGAACAAATGAAACGTTATCGTTGCCAGATGAACATTTTTGGTTAATTTGTCCTACCCTGTCTGATAAAACAAAGTTGAAATCATAGGGTATAGGTATCTATACTATCTATGTTGATTGTGTGTAGATTGTTTGCAGTTATGGAAAAAGAAAGCGTTACAGAATTCTGGTTATGTTCAGTTAGATTGATAAATAATACACCGAGAAAAAGATTGTAACGTCCTTTCCGTCGCTACTCGTTTATTTGACGCCTAAACTCTGGTAACGGATGCCTCGGGCGCCAGTTTTTTAAAGTGGTATGCTCCACAGCGTCAGTGAAGAAGGAAAATACTCCAGGGGTCAATATGGTGTTGACGAATGCACTGTAGCCGGTGAAACAGATTTTACCTGTCCTCCTGGATTGCCAACCTGGGTATTCGCTGCTGTATTTTTCCTCGGCGTTGCAAGAAGGTGAAGGAAAACAATGCTTATTCTCAATATATTTATTAAATCCTCTAATAACAAAAATTAACACAAAATTACTACTCTAAAAGCAACGGTATCTAAAAGCGCCAAACTACGGGTTATTACTACGAGGAACGGAGTGTGCAAGCGAAAGCGGGTGCATGTTAAAGCGAAAAGTTAAGCGTGCGCAAACAAAGCTCTCGACCAGTCAAAGTTCTACGGCAGAGGGGTACGGTTCTCAGGTTACGCGTTATGAAATTCCCGCCCTGTGTTTCTTGTAACACTTTTCCAATATCCTACTCTGACTCGGTTAGCTAAAGGCCCAAACACGACTACCACTGAGATGTGAAAACTCAGCGCTCCCAATGGCAGTTTCGCGACTACTACTGAGATGTGAAAACTCAGCGCCC
>CAJUYG010005017.1:0-14953 GCA_910591675.1 Galerucella calmariensis | reverse complement strand
GGCGTGTCCATCAGTCCATCCCTTCAGTAGAAGTTTGGATTGTCTAGATAGCATATATCTCGGCCTGATATGCAGATACACCCTCACCCAATGGTACACAAACCTGTGTTCTTAGGTTCCTGGAGTAAATTCCAGCCCCTGCTCTATCACCGGAGCATGAGCCATCTATGTACCAGACGGTCCCATTACACAGCATAAACTAATGATTTAGTAGGACGATCTTGCTGGATAATTGACTCCTCGTCCAATCCATCGATTTTCATAAGTACCGTCAAGATATTGATGACAAACTAATCGAATGAAATGTGCAGGATGGTACTTTTTCTGTTTATTCAGTGGTTTGGTAATTAACGCGAATATAATTTGACGGTTCATTTACTTAGGTTACGAAGCACAAGCAAAAAATGTACTAATTCGTAGGTGGGCCGATCTTTTAACCTATTAATCTATGTCAATTTTATAGGTGAGTAACAATGTCGTGTTTATTATGTGTTGAAAGTTAAAATGCAACTTAAAGTAACTATAAACCATTTTATTACACCTTTGATTTCTGAAGAACAGGGAATTGATCTTCGTATCATTATCAGGGAAGATATATACTGGTAAAAAGCATTAAAAATATATCAAAATCAATTTGAAGTTTATTGAGAGTGCTAACAAGCATCAATATATCAATGATAATAAACGAATAAAAGTGAAACGCAGCTCTACAGGTTTGAAACTCGAAATCAACGATTTTGTGTTGTCAGAAACACTCGCAACATTAACAGCCAATTAAATATTTTATAAAATATTAGGAGTACAGGTACATTTTTATGACTGGTACCTCTATATTTAACAGTTTTTAAGAATATATTCTACTTATAAGAGTTCATATGTTATGTCAATAAAAGCTCTTTGATATTTGAATTATATAAGCTTGTTATTCCGTAATGGACTAAATAGAGCAGACACAAATTGTATATCAGAAGAAATTAAATGACATTTTAAGTATGTAGTGAAGTTGAGAATTTTACATTATCATTAATGAATTTTATGCTACTTAGTAAGAAAAAGGACTACAGAACCAGAAAAACGAAAATAATAGTCATGATGAAAGCAAAACAGCAAGAAAACCATCAAAAAGTAAAAATATTAGAGCAGATAAATGAAAAATGAAATAAAATAATGTGGAAGTGAAGTGGTTGTAAACATATTTTCTACCATAGGATGTAAAAATAATACAAAGAGATTTCTTCAAGTTGCAAGGTTCTACATTCCTTCCGGAAGAGCAACCGCCATTATTTGTTTAATTTTGTATTTAATTTCTAATTATTTTTTGGAAACTCTACAATCGCATATCCAGACGGAGGCCTTGAATCTTAAATAGTAATAGTAGATATTGAAGAATTGAAAATTTGGCAAGCTGCAGCAATGGAGATTATGAAAGATCATTCAAAGAAAGATGCTATCAAAGAAGATGTATATATTCAGACAAAATGGACCCGGTACCAGTATGATCAGGATAACTGCATTTTTTTAGTTTATTTTATTACTCGCAAGGTAGATAAATGTGTTGACAAACATCTCAGCAGTTTAAGTAAATGAGGTTTAACGTACTCGAAGTATGTTAAACCAAGGAATATATTTAAGACTACGCCACATATCATACAAAACTAGAAATTATTCTAGATAAAGTTATAAATTATCTTTGACCATTATTGTGATTATTATTGCATTTAAATAACAAAATCCAATTTGCAAATGAAATGGTGATTACGGAAAGGCAATCAGTTGAATTCTTTCTAGGTCATAAAATTATAAGCAGCTTCATGAACGCTACTGAACAATTTCAACTCATATTAGAATTGAGTGTATTTTTAGGTGTTATTTTTATATCCGAATCATATTAATTTTATACCGTAAGTATATATTGTTAACATACTTATGTTCCCTATTTTACTGTTCCTAAAATACACAATTGTATTTTACGATTATATTTGTATTATTATATTATATTCATGTCAAGAATTAGTTAGAGAAGGAATTAGTAAATGTTTGCACCTACTCACAAGGCCTATTAATTTAAAGGGGCAATCGGATCTTATCTATTTCGATGACATTAACAAAAAATGAATATGGATTTGTTAGTGTTACAAAATACATAAATATGGTTCATAATGGGCGATAATCTCTTAACGGGTGATTTCAAAATAACCACTATTATATATTTCATAAAATTATAAATTTATGGTTAATAAAGATACAAAGTAAATCTAATGAGATAAAATAGTCAAAAGTGTACTAGTTCAGTTATGTTTACAGCAATAGTCCAGGCAAGCGAAACAGGTGTCAATATAATAATATTTTATTATTACTTGTTCCATGCTCCTTTCAGTTATTTCTATTTTTCATAAGTAATATATCAATCAGTATGCTCATGTAATTCCTTCTTATTATATATTCTAGACTTTTTTCTATACATACAGCTACTGCCTTCCATTAAGAATGTATTTATTTCTTCTCTTGTAAAAGTTTTAGTTTTATTTGGTTTGTATCCGGCATTTTGACGTTTTAGAAGTGCAATCAACTTTGGATATTTAATATCGACATTGTCCTTCATTTGTATCATTGTGCGTAGCATTGAATATTTAGACCAAAGTGTTGAAGCTTTTAATGATTTTCCTTGTAGTGGAAAATATGCCAATAAAACATTCTCTGAATACTTATGTATCTTGTTGTCTTCAGCCCATTGCTTATATTGTGCATATTGTTTTTCATACTTGTCTTAAGATTTTTGTGGTAGTAAGGTTAATGACGCCATGTTAGCTTGTTCCTTAATATCAGGTGGTGTATTTGGAAATTCAAAATCACTTGAATCGCTCTCCATTTTTCAAAAATTCAACTAGGTTTAATGAATGTAGCGACTTTGCACCTCTAAAGTCAATCGCCGTGTTTACTGTCAGTGAGCCACAGCATACTATGCTTTTCTTATTCTGAACTCAAAAAACGTATATCTAAGATTGCTGAAGTTGAAATTTGTATTGAAGAACTACGTTGAAGTAACATTAATGTTTGATTTTTACCAAAAAACAGGATATACAGGATGTTCTAGAAATTATGGAAACAACATGAATATAATGAATTCACAAGTTTCATCGTTTACAACTTACTTGAAATGAGGAGGAGAAAAAATACTTTCCTCCCTAGGGAGAAAAAGTATGAGTTTCCTCCCTGATTTGAGTGTGGAAAGTGTATACTTTCTCTAAGGGTAGGAGGAAAAACATTTTGCAATCTTGCATTGCATTCAGTGTGGACGGGAAAGTGCGCACAAACGCGCCCTAACGATCTTCTTTGTGCGTATTCGTTGTTGTTCCGCCAGTTGTCGGTACATCAAAAGAAAACCGAGGCTCGTGCGCGTTTTGGGGCGTTTAGTTTGGACGAAGTTTTGGAAGTGAACTGTTAACAAACCGTTTTTTGAGGTTTCTTAACATGATCACATTTTAAAATAAATGCAGTGGCGGTAATTGCAATATCAGTATCACCCATATTTTAATATTGACGCAAAACTATCTGTTTAACGAACCATATTCGCCACAACATTAAAAAAAAACTAATCGCTCGGGCTGGAACACTGACCAGAACAACTGTTTGTTGCAAAGCGGAGCAGCCGATTTGGACGTTTCTCGCGCAAAGACTAAATTTGATTGCTAACGTTGCTGCAACGTTCACAAATGTTCAGTGCGGCTTGGCGCACATTTCTATCCAATGAAATATTTCAATCAAGCAAAGTGATATCACATTAACAAAAAAAGAGAGATAAATAGAATGAAGTTAAGAGTCATTAAAGCGGATTTAAAGCAAAAAAAACTTTTGAAAAAATGGTAAGAGTCAAGAGCTTAATAAGCTAATGCAATTCGTGATGATCACAACAATCAAGCAGAAAGATATCTTTCGGAACATCGACAAGTATAATAAGTATAATAAAAAGTATCCTTTATTACACGTCCAGAAATAGATTTTTCCGTGCTTGCTTGACTTCCAGTGTTCGGCATCGTCTCACACGAGAATTTGTCACGCGCGCATGGAAAAATCCTTATTTCCATACTCCTAATGGAATATGCTATTGTGACTCTTGTTGAAAAGCTAAAATCAAAATTATTTCACATGAAAAACCTCATTTGTTGCTCGTTCTAATTCGTCTATAATATAAACCAACTTACATTATTTTAAGTAAGCGATTGTGTTCGTAATATACTTTATTGATATAGTCTCCAATATTCTTAATCATAAACAATTTAATCAATAGCTTTATTGACATATAGTGTCAAGTTAAAAAAATTATAGATTATATATTTATTATATAACGTTTGTATGATTATGTTTATAATAGTTATTTCCTTGGAATTAAACTCATTCATCGTGTAATATTCTCATTCAATCGAGTCCGTGCTCAATGCTATACGTTAATTCTGTAAAACTCGAGGATTATTTTCCAATAGCTGCTTGATTAAATAAAAGCAATGCTTTGTTGATGGGATTTGCACCTTTTATAATACATAATTTCTCATAAAAAATACCATCACTAATAATTGACTTGAATAAGCTTAAATTAGTTTTTTTTACATATCTTAAACATTTAACACAAATTACTTTGTACAGACAAGAACTTAAACGCAATGTAAATATTTATTGTGGGGAATTATCATAACGCATTAACATATTATTGTATAAATATTAATAAAAAGAGCCTCTGTGTGAAGAAAAATCACGGTTAAGCGCTGTCTGTAAACATATCATTATTGATATTTGTACTGAACAAATTTACACAGATCTTTGAAGAAAGTAGCCTCATGACTTAATACTTAAAAACGGAAAGACGTCTGTATGTAACGTATTTTTTCAGATAAATGCTTGGCGTTTATCTAAATAGATTACCGATGGTGAAAAACTACACTAGATATTGGTTTTAAATATTTCAGTGCCTCTAAAGGATTATAATCTTAAATATCCTCAGTAAATGAAAAATTGATGGTACCAAATGCCTACTATTTTCCTGAATAGACCACAATAAAATTATAAACGTATATTGAATCTTAAGGCGGCTCTTCAGCAATAGCCCAGTCTGTCGGCACTAGAGGCTTTGACGACCACCGTTCGCTAGTGACTGGTCCTTGTCGAGAATCTTTGACAACAATGACATTACATTAGGATATATGGACCTAAAAATTATTTTGATAATAAAAAGGTAGAACGTGTCGCAGGACACACGGTGGGAACTTTAGATCCTTTTAAGCAAAAATTATGTAATACATTTGACGTTATAGATGAAAATTTTCATATTCTTTGGTGGTAGAGTAGTAAGCATACCAGACTCTCACGCGGTAGACCCGGGTTCGATTCCCCGTGAGGAAGTTTTTTTTTATTGTTAATTTTATTTTTAAATAAATATTCTGCTTGATATTAATAACGACAACAGGTAGACGTTTGAAATATTTAGCAGAATATTCATTATTATAGATAATGGTACGGTACCCTTCATGAGGGAGTCCCACTGGCAACATCTACTTATAACAGCATCGTATATTTGAAAAGGAAACAAATTGGTCATTCAAGAACTGTAAGTTTACCACAAAAAAATTGGTGGAAACATAAAATTGAATGGTTAAATTTTCAATTTGAAGTTTTATTACAGTTAATAGAAATTTTTATTTTCTAGATTTTTTCTTAAGTGAGTCGTAGAAAAAATATGCTGTGTGGATTGTCCATATCGCATTTGAACGATTGAGCACTCCGCCTACGGCGTCGTGCTCAAACTTTGTTTCCTTGCAATATGGCCATCATATCCACACTAGTTGCACAAACTACTATTTCTATCAAAATATGCCCTTTTACATTTAAAAACAACCTGCCAAATGTCAAATCAATTTATCCATCCATTTTAAAGTTATCGAATTAAAACATTCAAGTTTTCAAAATTTTAACACCCTGTATTTCGAAAAGTAAATGTGCTAGACCCCTTAATCCTCATGTCATTTTGACAACCGATGCTGTAAATAAACAAAAAAGATCAATCGAGCAAAAAAATTATGGAAATAATAATAAAAATTTATCCGAACAAATTCAAGTAGATCACCAGCACTGCGAATACCAGCTTTGCGTAGAATCCTAATATAGCGTCGGTGGTTCAGTGCTCGCCTTCCACGCGGGCGGCCCGGGTTCGAATCCCGGCCGGAGCATATGAATCGCTGCTTCGTAAACGAGAGAGAGACTAAGGAGAGAGCACAAGCACGCAAGCAAGGCACATAACGAAGCAACGTAACATAACGTAGCGTAACGTAACGCGTAACGGTCAGATCTTTTGCGTCTCGACCCCCGGTCGCTCAAACATAACCTGACGTAAAGAACTAAAGTTCCAAAAAGTAAAGCACAGGTTCAGGTTACGGCCTAATTTGAACAGAACCATTTACAGTGGTAGTGAACTTTCACATGATTATGGTTAACTGCCTGTTCAAGACACCATTAAAAATTTTTAAAGAACCAATTTGCTTAATTGGACCAAAAATTGAGAATTTAAATACTCCTGAAATAAAAATGCGTTAGTGTGTCTGGTAGATTTCTTCCATCTTTAAAGACATTCAGCCGCTGGCAAAAATAGGCCGGCAGCCTAGACAGGTATTTTTATTTTTCTGCGGCAAATGCTCATGCTGGCGGCAATGCTGACGGCCTTGTCCCGTTTGGTGAATAGTTTATGCGATACTAGTGCTAGTAATGTTTGGACAAAATCAATTGCAAACGCGGCGAACATGTGTTCATCGCCCTTGCTCACTTTTTCATTTTCATTATGTATATTTAACCAATAAGCCGAATCTAATTGAGTAATAATATTATTTGATCCTAGTAACGAAAATGCCATACAATTATGGAGATGGCTTTTAGAATTTTCGTGTCTTTTTATTTTCAAACTCAAATGCTCTATTTCGTGACTCTTATTTCCGTCCAAGCTTTATCGCCACCAAAAAGTAAGCAGGGAAAACAATATAAAGCATTTTTTGTTACATCCACAAATCCATTCGTTTCCTGAATAAATATCAATAGTGATAATAGTGTGAGCGGGTTAACACTGTTTGTAGTCTTGATCAGCAGTTATTTTGAAAACTCTCACTCCTTTTATTTTAATGGAAGGCTTTGGATTTGACAACACCGCTAACTTTCATTTTCTTCACAAATTTTGCTTTCTTCATTCTCCAGTGTGTCATGGTATTTTCATCACAAAACTGTAATCTTAAGTTCTCCATAATAATTTTATCATGTCGTCGAAACATCAACAACTAACGGAGACTAAAATGTCAAATAATATGACAAGTCCAATCCTCTCAGCGTCAATCACAGAATTTCCGGCAAAACAACAAATTTCCTGTACTATGGATATTTTTGTAAAAGCATGAAAAATTTAGTCACTTGTAACTCGAGACTATTGCTGTGGCTGCTGACTTAAGCCCGGTTCTGACAGTGCAATTTCGTCTCGGCAACTCGATCGCGGCGACAAAATTGCATGCAGTTTAGGTGCTCCTACCGTACAACTTATCAATGCAATCGAGTTGCACCAAAATAGAACTGGTTCTAATTTTATGCCATAAGTTGCAGCAGCTTGGTAACTTTTTAGGTGACTTTTTTCACGCAAACCTAAAACTTCTGTTAGTATAAGTAACTGAAATGTCAGTGACGATGTTATCTTTGTGCTTTGTATGTTATTTATTTCTCCATGTTAAAAAACTGTTGCTTTTGTGGATTGTGTAAACTGACACATCCAAGTATCAAGCACATAATGGCTACCTTTTCCAAATCCATATTTATTGTCCTTTTAGAAAAATTGAGCAATAAATCGCTGTTTTGAAAATTTAAATTTATCATTTATAAAGTTGGGTTATGATTATCTTTTGATAAAAATTTGGTGACAATTTTGAATATTGGCAAAAATATAGTATTTCCCTAAGAAATTGCTGCAATAGTATGAATATGATGTGAACGCTCATGCAACTTTGATAGGAGACTAGTTGCGGCGAGAAGTTGCTGCAATTAAGTTGCCTTGATGAATTGCCCCGTCAGAACCGGGCTTTAGAGTTACCGAGTCGTTGGGGTGTATTTCACTTCATGGAAGGCAGAGGTTAGCACGAAATATGAAATTTGGGACTATGGCTGTTTTGGTAAGAAATTCCTCAAATGTTATATACAAACTGTAACAACACGTTGATGAATATAATTAACATATCCGTTCATTTCCAAAGTTGAAAACAGAAGAAATATATTTCAGATAGCTCATCTGACGATTTGGTTGGAATTATAAAAACCTAGAGTTGATTCAATTTCGAAAATGCGGCCCTGTAAATTTAATGAAGTAGAAGCCCTATAACACGCATAAACTAATTACAAATTACATAGACTAGACTGACAAGATGTTTTTTAAAAAAAATATCAACATAATCGATGTTTGAAATTTTTTTAATGCATCAAAAAAATTCTATCACAAAACATCAATTGGTGGGCACAGGTAGTATATCCGCCCAACTGATGTTTTCAAATCTTAATTAGAGCTCATTTATGATCAATCACCACTGATAAAGTTATCTATTGCCCTACTTTTTCATTAGAAAACATTTCTACCGTTTACGGTCATTAAAAGATGATAAATTGCTGCACCATGCATACCACGTTGCATAACTCTGAAAGTTCTCGTTATAATTATACAGACCTTAAAAACAGTACCTATTTAATTCAATGTTAAAATGCGACCAGTATTTAAAACTTAAAACCCAAATTAGAATTATCAAATTCAGAATAAAAAAAAACAATCAGTGGCAACGACAAAACTACATTTAGAGAATTTAACCTGGAAAGTTTAGTCATAGTGTTATTTATTATGGGAAGTTTGAAAAATAATCCCTCACAATATCAAATGAACGACCTATTTGTTGTTTAAGATATATTGATCATATTTCTCTCTTATCTTTTTGGATCATGTGAACTCTATTGATACCAGTTTACACACCAGAAAAGTTATCGATAAATATAAATTTCACTATAAACCTCATGATTATTTTAATGCGAATATTTCATTCTATAAAATTTTAAATAACGCATAAAACAGATGCCATGAAAATATAACATTCTAATTTCTGCCAAAAAGAAAACAAAGGAATTTGCAAACGAAAATATGGAAATAAATATATTTTAAGAATATTTCATCATTTTTTATTCATTCATTGGAGTTATTTCTGAACCACTCAAATAACTGAAATTATTGTCATTTTGATTACTGTTAATTTTCTTTATTGAACCATAAGGTTTTTTGGCACTTCGGAACAAGGTTAAATTTCCAAATGAGTTGCACTGTAAATTTATTTTGATACAATTGATTCAGTCCTACCCTTTTTTGCCACTGGCATAGCCAGCATTTTTACTTTTATTTTATTTTGGTTTATTTTCTTTTATTTTTGATCTACTTATGATTTTTTTATGTTTTTTTCGTTTCAGGCTTCAATACTTTGGTTTGGGTAGCACTGCTTCTCACATATTATATGTTATTAGTTTTTACATGTAATTTGTTATAAATACTATTGCTGGTAGATTTTCTGTATCTTGATGAGCAACTTAATATTTTGACATAATAAGGTTTGATATAATTCCTAGCTCTTTTAGAATACACCCTAGTAGAGTGTCCATTCCTACCTTAAAGACAAAAACTATAAAACCTGGTAACTTTTAACAATTTCATTATAATAATTAACTATTTTTTGACTTCAGCTCAGATTTTAATATTTGCTCCCATGTAAGGATATACATTTCTTGTTTGGTAGAGAGACTATAGAAGTGGTTGCACCAGTGGTAAAAGATTTAGATACATTACAATAGATGTGTTCTTTTTGAAGGAGATCTCAACTCTCTTCAGTTAATGTGATGTGAAGTAATTCTTTTAATATTCCAATACATAAGATTCACTCGATCAGGTTATGTTATTAAAAATTCAAATAAATCAAATATTTCTTCACCCCCCTCCACTCTATTTCCGTCTTTTTCTAACTGATACCCCCCATAGCATGAGCAGCTTCGTATAAGGGGGAGGAAAAATCTCAGCTCTCTTCGAAGTGAGTAAGTAAAAAGAACGCGCACCAAGATTAACTGGGATCTCAGTCAAAATGAACCTAATTTATCTGTTAATTATTGTTAAGATTGTGGTTAAGAGGAGACGGGCCAATACCATATAAAGATAAGTTCATTTAATGTTTTTATCTTTTCGTGCATTTGCTTTTCGTCTTAACCAATTTTATTTTATTTAAGTCCCTGTATTTTGTTTACCCATTGAAGTCCGATCGTTTTAAATATAGTTAAAACCGTTATCAAGTACTTTTATAATATCATAATTACCTATTATATTTGAATTTAAAATGAGATTCTTAAGAATAGTAATTTTTATAACATGGCTTCAGGTCAAGTTAAATATATATTGGATCGTTACAGTTCATTGATCAACTTCAGTTCTGTATTCCACTAGAGTAGGCAGTAACATTTTGAGTGTGTCAAAATAAAATTGTTTAGTATTTGAAATATAAATACAACAAAAAACAGTGAAATATGGCGTTGTGCCAACAGAAACTATACAGGAAACATAAAAACAGAGTGTGAGAAAACAAAGCAGAAAGAATATTAAATTTGTGCACCTGATACTGCTGAACGCGAAGTACTACAATGCGTTTCACAAGCCATGAGAAGGGTTCGCGAAGAATGTGCACCTACTATGTTCATTTATGAATAAGAAATTACGAAGAGCATAAAAACTATATGACTTGATTTTGTTACCATGATGTTAGGGTTCGAATCAAATAAAAAAACAATTGTACACCGTTCAACATGGTTTCTTACTGTTGTACAAAGGAAATATACCAACAGACGCAAGTTTATTTAAGAAGGAGAACAAATTTTTCACAAAAACTGCTTTACAATAATTTTCCTAACATCCAATTAACTAGCAGTTAAAACACTTCTGTATTTTCAGCCATTTACACAAACTTGAAGCGGAAAGACGCTGATTAATCCAAATTTATCTCAGTATAGAAATTCTTGACAAGTCCATAATAATAAAGAGCCAACAACTTTAAACACGTCAAACTATAAAGTTTTTTTAACTTCATAGAACAGATGAATCCGCGTCAAGGTACGTAAAGTATTTGTCTAAGAATAGGTCGAATAAATTATAGTTTTAAAAAAAACTACAAACACGCTTTAGAACTAGTAAGAAATTATAACAATGTATATCGAGCACCACACGCTATTACCATAATGACATTAATCTTCTCGTTAATTATTTTATTATTAAGTTACGAAATATTTATTAGTTCGATTAACTATAACGCGTGTTTTTGCTAATTGTTTTGCTTCTGTAATTGTTTTTCCTCTTTCCTTCAATATTTTGGCTATGTTGTTATCCCAGGATTCTTTGGGTCTACCTCTGTCTCTTTTAACAATCTCCTTTGCTTCCCATACATTTTTAACTAGTCTAGTATCCTTCATTCGCTGTAGGTGTCCCCACCAGTTCAGTTGTTTTTCTTCTATATAATCTAGCATGGACTTTATTTCTAGCTCCTCTCTTATGTCTACATTCTTTATTCTATCTCGTTTTGTTATTCCTTTCACAGATCTCAGGTATTTCATTCCTATAGCTTGTATTCTACTCTTCATGTTCTGGTCTAATACCCACGTTTCGCTGCCATAAGTAAGTATCGGTCTGAAAACTGTTTGGAATACTGTCATTTTGGTTCTTTTTGATATTTCCTTCTTATTAATTAATCCTGGTTTCAGCATGTGTAAGTTTTTATGGCTTTTCCTGTTCTTTCCATAATATCCCTATCTTGTTTACCAGTGCTGTCAATTGTTGTTCCTAAGTATTTAAAGCGGGTAACCTGTTGGATTATACTTTCGTTAATTGTTATATTCAACCTTTCTTGATTTTTTGCTATCATCATTATTCTGTTTTATTTGCATTTATTTTCATTCCATTCAATTTTAGAGTTCTATTCCATGTGTCTATATTTTTTTGAAGACCTTCCTCTGTATTGGCCATTATAACTAGATCGTCAGCAAATGCACATTCACGTATCTTAACTGGTCTAAGTTGCTTCATACCTACAGAAAGTTCCTGTGTATCTGCTTTTGTTTGCTTTATTATGTGGTCCATGAAAATATTGAATAAAGTAGGGCTTAGAGCTCCACCTTGTCTTAATCCCTGTTTTGTCTCAAATGTTTCAGATGCTCGGTTATTTTTGATTATATAGTTTATGTTTTTTCTGTAAATACTTTTTATTACTCCTATTAGTTTTTTATCAACTCTCCTTTCTTCTAGTATGTCCCATATTTTGTCTCTACAATCTCTATCAAAAGCTCTCTCCAAGTCTATAAAGGCGAAGTATGTCTTTCTTTTGCTATTTTGTGTTTTCTCTATGATTTGCTTAACTTTAATATGTGTACACTTCTTCCCACCCGAAACCCACTTTGTGCTTCATCCAGTGTTGGTTCTATGTGCATTTTTAATTTTTTATCAATAATTTTTTCATACACCTTCAGGGCTGAACTTAGCAACATTATCCCCCTGTAATTGCTGCACTCTCTTACATCTCCTGTTTTATGTATTGGTAGTAGTATTCCAGTCTGCCAATCTTCTGATATTTTTTCTTCCGACCATGATTTATTACAAACATCTAAAAGCAATTCTGTTCCTTTTTCTCCCAAATTTTTATCATTTCTGAAGTTATTTTATCGTGACCTGCAGCTTTTCCGTTTTTTAATGTTCTTATTGCTTCTATAATGTCATTCAACGTAATATCATCGCACGTTTCTTGTTCCTTATTTACAGACTCCGTGTTTTCCATTCATTCTTCATCATAAGTGGTAGTTAATAGTTTTTGAAAATGTTCCTTCCATCTGTCCATTATTTCAATATCATTTGTTAGTATTTCTCCTTTTTGGTCTTTCACTGTCGATGTATTTAATATTTTATTACCTCTAATTTTTTTTATCGTTCTGTAGAACAGTTTTTGGTTGTCCTTACTGTTTTCTCCAATGTTCTACCAAAAAGTTCCCAGCTCTTCTGTTTTTCTTCTTTGACTATATTTTTGACTATTTGTCGTTGTTTTTTATATTCCTGGTAATTATGTTCCGTTCTGTTCTCTAAATATTTATTCCATTTTTGTTTTTTATATTGAATTTCCTGACTAATTTCTTTATTCCACCATGATGTTTGCTTTTTGTTTTTATTAGACCTGAATATTCCACAAACTTGTTTTGCCGATTCTAAAATGTTGTTTTTAAAGTATTTCCATGTTTCTTCCACGCCTTTGTTTATTAAATTTTCATTTGTGATTTTTCTTTCTGTGAGTTCTGTGTATGTTTTAGCTATCTCCTCTTCTCTTAACTTGTATGTTTTTATTGTTTCGTATATTGTTTGTTTTTCTTTATCTTCTTTATTACTTCTGTTAAGTTTGTTTTTCCTTTTAATTTTTGCTACTACCATGTAATGGTCAGAGTTTATTTCCGGCCCTCGCATTACTCTTACATCTTCCACTAAATTCCTATTAGCTTTTTCCACAAGAGATGAGATGTCAAAATTCAAAAACCAGGGAAGCAAACCTTACAAATTCTTACAAAATAACGGTGGGAGGTCACGAAAGAGGGAAGAGTTACATCACGTTGAAAATTCGCGCTTGCTTTCGCACTTTTTATATTTTTTTTAGGAAAGGAATCCAACTAAAAAAAGTAAGTAGGTACATGGACATTTTTTTTATAAAAGCAATATAAAAATACTGAAAAGGCCCATTATCATAGTTTATAAAATGAATATCAAAAAGTCAAAATAAATTCTAAAATTTTATATGAGCTGTTACAAAATACCTGCTTTACCACCTTGGCTCTGCCTCAACATGAATACGTAATGGAATGTCCTTAGAATATTTGAATTTTCATCTTAATTAACAAACCACTAAACCCTATAGTATACACCTTGGGTAAATAGCTCGTTAAATACTGTTTCTACTTTGTAATTTTTAGATATGAGCGCGAGAAACATCAAAACAGAAACAACGTTAGTTACTTTAAAAGAATACACCACGTGTAGTTATTAATGTTCAACGATTATTTATTTACGACATTTGTCAACTTAATATCTAGTAGTGGAAAATATCAGGTATGTACTATTGAGGACATATCAGTTCGGCCTTTTGATTGGTCAAATTGCGTCCACTGCAAGTACAGTTCTTTGACGGTTAAATGTTATGCAATATATTATTAAGGCCTGTCAAAATAATCCTTGCATGCAATAGCTTGGCACAACACACGATTTTGTAAGACCTTCACGAAGTTCACAGATGCATTGTGGTTGACATAATTTATGTTGAAAGTTATCGCACTAAAATTTTCACGATGTCATTTCTTGGCCGACGAACATTTTTCAAAACACTAAACAATACAACTATTGCTCGCACGTGATACACAAAAATTTTGTTTGATGTTAGCTTAGAAAAACGCGTAAAACGTATCTTCAACGAAAACAAATAAACATAATTTTATTGATGTAATAATCAGGCATTGAAAATTTCTGTTGGTTTTTTCTCAAATACCAAGCACTATAAACAACACCCAGTTGTTATTTTTCCCCACATTTTTTGTTCAAATTTAGTTAAAAGATTATAGAAAATTTTTGATAGGCTGTTTTTACATCTGCTTCAAAGTTTATGTTATTATTATTCTGTTTAATGTACCTGATTTCTGAAATATTTCGTTTACGGTCGACGGTTTCCTGGTTCAAAAGAAAACTTCCAAACATGGTTTTATTATAATGTTCATACTTAAAAACGACTATTTCTGTACTCAATTTGTACATAATTTTATCGGATATTAACTGAAAATAAAACGTATACACTTAATA
>CAJUYG010005016.1:0-14954 GCA_910591675.1 Galerucella calmariensis | reverse complement strand
AAGGTCAAGGTTAGGTTAGGTTCAGGTCAGCTGTCAATTGATCAATTCTCAACAAGATATCCTTACCCAATATATTTTATGCTAAATGAGTTAATTTCCAAGTAACACAGTAAGCATGGAAGTAGATTTAAAATCGACTCGTGTGTCACTCTTGAAGCTAATAGGCAATTAAAACCGTCCTCTAAAGCTTCTACATGTAGCATTCATTACGTAATCGCTTCATTACGTAATTCAACCTGAAGGCCTGAATAGCCATAAATTGGCAACAAAAGAGCATTTTATTAGATTTGATTGCCAACATTGGCTGTCAGAGTGATATTAAGAAGCAGTCGTTTAGTCCAGATATGGCTTTCAACGCTTTGAATGATCATGCGCAGTTAAACATTTCTCGTGAGAATGTAATGAAGTTTTGTTTTGGATGAATATTAGATTGATATAGGAAATGTATGCCAACATTTATGTAAGTGTTCACAAAAACAAACATTGTCAAATGTGATGGCAGAGATCTTTCCTTCAATATATTATGACAATTATTATTGTTTTTGAAACTGGAAAATATCATTGTAAACCATTAGAAATCTCTGCAAACCTTTCTTTTCTGAAAAATGTGAATGATATACTCCCTGAAAACAGACGGGCCAGTGATAACTGTGAGCAAAATATACTTTATAAATTAGATTATTTTATTATGAATTACGGTGTTGTCATATTCAATTTTGATACCTATCAATGAATTATATACATCCAATTGAAATCAAAGTTTTTTATAGTATTATTAGTTGGATTGATTGATAATATTATATGTGATGGATTAAATTGATTTAACTTTCCCAGATTTTCTGAAATTTGTATCCCAGTTTGGAAACAAATAATGTTCTGAACCAGATCATATGCATATTCTATATATAAAAATTGTATCATATACCTATCAATATATAGATATAAAAACTATGGCAACATTGCTCATTATCGTGAGCAAACGGTTCGGCCATGTCTTTATTGTATTACAACAAATTTTCCACCAGAACGTAGTGGTATTAGCCTGTTAAGAAAGAGTCCCACGACAAGGCCAATGAAGAGACGTGGTCCAAGAACCAGGAAGGTGATCTCCTCTGTGTCTATAGTTATTTCGGTGTAACTTTTAGCTGCGTTACTTCTTTCATGTACACGCCTGTAATAAGCACCTGTTTGTCCAAATTTCCCTAGTTTTGTAATTTTTCATTCATTTTTATCCCAATCTTTTTCTCCATGTTCTATAATGATTCCTGAAATATCATGAAACCTTTCAACTAAATTGAGATTTACAATCACATCAAGGCTAGCAATACTGTGTTTTTTTTGGAATTAATTTCCATTTAAAATACAAATTAATTCCAATTAAAAACTTTATAGTATTGCTTATAAATGGCACTAATTAAAGCACTTAAAGGCATGTTATGACCACACTAAATTTCAATATGGCTATTCATTTTTTGGCCTTTTTTAAAGACATTATCTCTATTTTTTGGCTACTTTCCATGACTTACCAGCAATCATTGCTACTTGGTTGCAATATATAGTCTTAAACAAGATAAGACGTCTTTTAAGGGAGGTTAAAATTATTCATAATGCTGAGAATATCCTAAACTCCATTATTTTTTCTGAATTATATGCTTTGATCTAGCATGATTTGCTTGGTAAACGAAATGTGTTACTTGGGTTGAAGCTAGAATAAGCTTTTGTGTGATCCGAACCACCTCTCTCGATGGATAAGCTGCAAACCAGGCCAATAAAATATACAGCTACGTATCTAAGTCCTCTCTCATGTAACCAAGTGTTCCTAAAAGTGGCGCTCTTCGGGAATTTGGAAACTCCACACTTAATTCACATCCATCTCGCTTTCATAAAATCGAGCAGTATCTCCCAGTTGTCGTTTTTTCGATAATGAGAAATTTGTTGTTGAGGTTACAGAGAATTGTTTTATTGGCAAGGCAAATGAGGCTGTTATTCATTAAAATTGAGTTTATTGAGTGACAGGACCAATTTTCCATTGTCTATCCATGTTTCAACGTTTTAATCATATTACACAAATTTGAACTAAGAGGATGTCAATGTTGTGTCTTGGTATTCTAATATAAGTAATATGTCTATAAAGTTTGTTTGATATTCGTGAAGTATTAAGTCCTTATTTGATGAGAACGTGTCTATCCAAGTAACCTGCACCTGGACTGAACCACGATTGGGTGATCCAAACAAGGAGCACCATGCACAACATCCGTCTGAGAAGTTAACGGAACTATGTCTTTGACTTTACTGTGAATCGTTCTAATAATTGTGAGCTATTTTCACGTTTAAACTGAATAATTTAGGAGTTACTTCCTTCATATAAGGAGAGGAGGTGACTAGAGTTTGAACTGAAGCACTATTCGTTGCATTGTAATCAATATTTGAAGACAGTACCGTGTTATTTCTTTTTTTAAGGTGCAGTAATGTCGATGTGCTGAGCAAAATATTCTTGACCAAACTACCCAAGTAGTATTTGGACGTTGCGAGATAGGTACCTATATAACGTTGAGCGAACCAACTTTCAAGTATTAAAATTGTGACATTGCTCACAGTATGACTTAAGTAATTATTTATTTTGGAAGATATGTGGAAGTCTTTGGAACTTGACCAAAGATGGATAAAGTAGGTCCAGAAGCACAACTGCTGATCAGAAATTTTTTATTTTTTTTTTCGTGAATCGAACAATGGCCACCAAATCAGTATATGCCCACAGGGTGGACTTCCTGAAGCGACCTAATCATCACCCAAATACACGTTTTTGGACAAGAATATCTTCTTCCCACACCTTTTTGCCACCTTTCCCGTTTTCACTTTTCGGTAGACGATTAGTAAACGTTCAAATGAAGGTATGTAAATCAAACGTCTGTTGAAATTTGGCTCGACGGTCAAATTACGAAATAGTTCAACTACCGCAACCTTGCAGCCTTGCGAAGCTTACTAGAATTATATTTGTTTGAGAAAGTTTTTCTCCTTGATATCCTCAACAAAAATATAGAAAATGAAAATAAGTTTGTACCTGTTATCAAGTCCATGATGAAAGTGTTATTGGTTCAAGTGTATCCAATTAGATTTCCATCAAACTGAATTTATAATTTTTTTACAACCCAACACGATCATTCAAATGATTTCTTTATTAAATTACATAAGGCAAATTGTAATAACCACCAAGTTTGTAACTGTCATCTGAATGAAAAAGCAAAGTCAATAAAATATCTCGGCATCTTACTTGTTCAACACTTAAAGTGGACTGAGCATATTAGCTATGTTGCTAAGCGCTTACGTACTTTGATTTATAAATTTCACGAACTGCGTGATATCTTATCTAAGAAAAATTTCTTGATATTGTATACCTCTCTTGCAGAATCTGTCATTTCATATTGCATACCAGCATGGGGGAGCAGCCTTGAAAACAATACTAAATACATCACAAGTGGCACAAAATTTACTAATTAAAATTATTTATCGAAGAAATAACCCATACCCGACTGATCTCTTGTATGAAGGAACTAAAATATTCAACATCCATTCAATATATATTTATAATTGTTTAAAAAGAATGTTTAATGAAGAAAAATTAGTTGTAAGCTCAGTACAAAGTCAGACAACTTCTTCCACGAACTTAGATGTTAGAATTAGTTTTTTTCACAAAACCACATTCTTTCACTTTCCAAGGTCCAAAAATTTTTAACATTTTGCCAAAATATCTGAAAGAAATGAAAAAATATCATACATTTGAGAAGGAAGTAAAACATTTTATACTTTCCAATCCAGGAAAATTTAATTCATTATAAAGCGTTTCTCATCATCTTACTATACAAACATATACTGTCTTATTAATGAAAATTTCTTACTCCGCCCTTACTCTTAGATTAGTCAGAGACTAGTTACTCTGAGACTAGCGTAGGTTTAAAGAAGTGATACAGTTGCTATTCCAACTAAGGAAGTAATAGTTACTCTTTCCTTATTACTGGGTTTTTACATGACTTAAGGAAGATTCACAGTTGTATGGTAGAAATTGACCAATAAAGTGACGTTTTGGTGACATCAGTTCTGTTTTTTATTGTGACATGTGTCAGTGCTCTGTTCATTCATTTAAAAAATAGTTATCTCATAATTATCTCTCAGTTCGTATTTTGTGTTAAAAGTAGTATTTCCGAATTTTCTCCACGTTTTTTCATTGTAAATACCTAGTTATATATATTTAGTATGAGCTCTGTTCAAAAACTCACTCTCACTCAAATTAAAGGAATCAAAAAAGGCGTGCTGAGGAGAAACTCAAGATTACTATACAACGCAAAGAACATGAAAAAGTTTTGCAACAAAAAGAAAGGGAAAAATTAAATGAAAACTGATAAAAAATTTTATTTTTAATTTTATAGCTTACAATTCCTCTTCTAACAATGTTTTTAAGGGACTGGCCGAATTTCATAAAATTTAATTTTTCTGATCGGACGAATATTATCTGCTTCTTCCAATCCTTCCATCTTTCTCAAATCTTCCAAATAATAATCCCTTTCTTCCATCGCAAAATAATTACTACTCACGGAACCAAAGCAAATACTCAATAAATATACATAATTGATAAAAATGAACTGAATACGAATTGATAATGCAAAAACGACAATCTAAATGTCGAATTAGGATATGACATTTATAATACCACAATTGACAGTTCAACAAAGCTAAAATTATATTATTCGAAGGTTATTCCGAGCTTAAACCACAGAGTACACCATCTAACAAGAGGCGAATGAAAGCCCTTTTTGGTGATCGCAATTTTGTGTGCACATGCGTGAATTAATTAGTATATATGTCAATGTCAAGTCGACACATGGTCGACACTTCCGTTCGTTCGTTCCCGTCAGTTACTCAGTACTCTGTGGTTTGGTTGTCACTGCCTTAGTTAGATGGTGTACTCTGTGGTATCAAGTAGTATATCTGTCAGTCTCGACGTATTTCCGTTTAAGTCCAACTTCAAAGGAACCGACAAAGCTTTCGTCTCTTGTTAGATGGTGTACTCTGTACTTAAACTACCTATTTCCTTGGATTAAAATTACTACCAAAGTTAGCCCCAGACTAACCTGGGAGTAGCCTATTCCTTGTCTAATATGAGTTTATTAATAGCGTATCTGTCAAACTGATGGTTTAAGCATGGAATAAAGTTAGTCTCAGGTTACTCCGTGTTTATTAATAAGACCGATAATGTGTTATAATAATACCATACTTTTGATCTTGAAATACATATGTATTACATATAATATTGGAATCTTCCAACACTCTTTCTAATCCATTATCAACTGAAAGAAAAAAGGTTCAATTACTGTAATTTTTATTTGCCTAAAATAAAATTTATATAGTACTCACCAAAAATGTAATGAGTGTGCCATGTTTTTAGGCTACAGTACAGGCTTCCTAGCCTAGTGTGGTTTTTCTTCCATGGGATACTCGAAATTTCACATTTTATAAAATAAAATAAATACATTTGTACTCAACACAACCAAATTAAATAAATAAATAAATAAAAAAAATCATGAGTTTTGGAAAAATATTACAGAAAAAAACATCCATTATTCTCTCAATCACAGAATGAAATATCAATTAAGTAAAAACCGAATAAAAATGGATGACATTATTTTCTACCAATTTACAAATATGGTGAAAGAGCTGGTCACATTAATGAATTCAACTTTTACGTGATAATCAAATATTATCTTTCGCTTAACGATGATATATTAGGCAATAATATTTTTTCGAAGTACCGACTCTAATATTAGCGTTTATATAATCAGCCATTGAGAACGAATATAATTAAATTAATCAGATATCAAATACCCATTATGTTGCTATAAAATGGCGACGGCACGGTGAAGATTAAACATAGGGTACGTCGAGGCTTGTTATTTCTTCAATCAAATTGTCAAATAACTCAACACTCCTCTCATCTCACGTTTATGCCAAATTAAAGATAATAAGCTTCTTTTGATGAATGAATTCGATGAAGAAACGTTGTCTGCTCGTCACTAGTTACTGAGAAATGAGTTTACGTTACGTTAGGATTATGATTAATTATTATTATTCTAAATAACAAGATACAAAACCCACTGGTACTTTTCAGTTCCAAAATTTTCATTTATGAAAGTCTGTTTGGTGTTGTTCATAGGTAGAACTGATCTTGGAGATCAACAATTTATTTATCTACGACCACCTTTGAAATTAGGCATTTACGAACCAAAAAAATGTGTGAAATCATACATGTCATTATACATACGTTAAAAGGCGTGCGTAAATGAACAACGCTTTTCATATGGGACTTTCATTATGACCCCCAAAAGAATGCGTAAATGCTTTTTAAATGAACTTTTCAAAGGTATTACCACGAGTGCTTCAAATTTTATCGATAATCTTTTTTTCTCACGAAAGCTTGTTTATTTGGCAAAAATATGGAAACAAACCGATTGGTAAAATCACGAGTCCGTTAGAACGAGGGATTTCATCTAAATTTGGTTTGTTTGAATGTTTTGGCCTCAAGTAAACAAGTTTGAGTGATGAGAATGAAAAATTGTGTGTTAAAATTTGGAGAACAAGTTATGTTTGGGAAGATTATTTTTTTAATCAATTGTGGATTGGAACTTAGCATTAAATGTTCAATATTTTGTTGGGTGATGGCACTGAATCGGTTTGGGTTCATTTTTAAATAAACTTCGGAGCACTTTCAGTTGTCGATAATAACAAATTCAGAGTAAAATTCTGACGTTTCAATGTAAACAAGGTATTATCGATGAGGAAGAAGAATTATCAAAGGTAAAACCACGAGTGCTTCAAATTTTATCGATAATTTTTTCTTTTCCATGAAAACTTGTTTATTCGGCAAAAATATGAAAACAAACCGATTGATAAAATCACGAGTCAGCTAGGACGACGGCTTGTTTCAATGTTTTTGCCTCAAATGAACAAGTTTGAGTGATGAAAATGAAAACTTATGTGATAAAATTTGAAGAGCGAGTTGTATTTGGGAAGATTATTTTTTTCATCAACTGTGGAGTGGAATTTTGTATCAAATGTTCAATATTCTCTTGGGTGATGGCACTGAATCGGTTTATGTTCATTTTTTAATATACTTCGGAGCACTTTAAGTTGTCAATGATGACAAATTAAAAGTAAAATTTTGACGTTTCGATGTAAACAAGGTGTGGTTGAAATAATACCCTCCTTGGTGGGCGTCATCGATTGTTAATGTCCTCCACATTACGTAGGAAGAAATGGGAAGAAGGTAGGATTGTGATTGATCCCAATTTAAATATCACAATAATGAACCGTTTGAAAGTATTACAAACGTTAACTCTAATCTTTGACTCACAAAAATTTGATTGGTTGATGTTTAGATCACGTGCAAGCGCAGCCTATCAACCGCGAGGTTAAAATACTATGAAGGCATAACTTTCGTGGCAGCAATGTGTCTTACGTCTTTTTCTACGTCTTTTTCTACTGTATTGACAGTTCTCGACAGGTCTCTACTTTGTTGTTCACGGTAATTATCATTTATGAAAAGTGAATATTGATCTTATTGTTTTATTTATTTAAATGATACGGAAAAATATGCATGGATACACGGAAAATCATCAGCATTTTGAAAGTTCTCAAATATTTTCAGTTAGAAAAAGGAGCTGGTAATCATTAATTTCATAGCCTTTTCGGATTTGGCTGATTTCGATCCTGATGATTTTATGTATCTAATTCATGGAGCTAGTATTATGAGGAGTCGCTACGCCTGTCATAAAAGTGGTATCGGTTTCGCCATTTTACTACCACTTCTCTGTCAACTTGACATTAGTATTGTTTTGTGGATGTGAATTGGGTATTTTTGGATTTTCTTTTTGTTAGTGTTGTTTTTTTCTATTTTAATAATTGAACAATAATGATTTCTTGTGCTTCTCGAAGTTGTACAAGTAGAGACAGTGTAAATACGAAAAAATCATCAGGAACAACATATCATAGGTTAGTAAACAATCGAAAGGACTGTACTGGAATATATTTCTTTGTGCTTCAATAAGTTTCATTCAACTTCATATTATATTTTATGTTTGTAGATTTCTTAGAACTCCATCAATAAGAGATATGTGGTTGAAATTTGTAAAAAGAAGTTCTTGACAGCCAACAAAATACACTGTTTCTATAATATCAATTTCATCTTGTCGAAAGGACGATAATGTGCACTCTTCAACGAAGAAACCACCTCTAATCAAAAATTCAAAAAGCCGCTACGCTATACCTAGGTGAAAAAGAATTTCACTGGTGAATATGTTTTTATTGATTGGAAATTTAAATAGTGCGGCTCTGCCGTCGACGCCATATTGCTAACATCACAATGTCACTCATGTAATACCACTTTCCTATTATAAGATAGTCGACTGTGTCATCTCCTCTTAATAGTAGCTCCATGATCTAATTCAAGGTTAGCTATATTATGTCCAAATAGCAAATAAAATGAACGACATGCCGAAAACCCGGATATAAGTCACAATCGATGAAGCACACCAAGAAGGGTATTTTTCCAACCATATTATCGATGAGGAAGCAGAATTATCAGTATAATACCGAATGAGTGGCTGAAATAATCACTTGCTATTGGTTAAAACCACCAAAATGTCAGATTTTGACAAGTGAAAAAAATAATAGCTGTAATCCAGAGGTGATTGGATGAATTTGACACATGACCTGAAATTAAGTAATTTGATTGGTTACTATATTTGGTAAAAAATTATCATTTCAACACTTCTTTTTAGCTACGTAATTAGTATCTAGTTTCCTCGTTTTTTTTACTTGTATAAATTTTTGTGTTGTCAGTAAATTTGACAGAAGTGTCAAACATAGTTAAAAATTTAAAAAAAGACAAATTACCCAATGTTATAATTAGTTATTTAAATAATTGTTCCCATTTTGCTGTGAATATTAATTTAAATAATTGTGTATATATTTGTCTATTAAAATTTTTTTTTATGATTTCCAGCCTCTTCAGAACACATTTTCTCATTGTTTCTTCATGTGGTCGTAGATGAAGTTTTGTATGACACTTGTGCATGAAGTACTTTTGCGCACTCGTTGCCTTGCATTTTCGCAACCCGTGCACAAAAGTATAACTTCACGCATTTGTATCGTAAATAACTACACATAGATTCAAAAGTTTTGCATCACCTTCTTCGGATGCGAAGGAATTTTTTTGCGCTAACAATTTTTTGTTGCCTTGTTTATCAATGTTAACCATTTCAATATGTTCCATATTTTTTGCAATATACAGATGTTTACAGTTTTTTTTGTAAGATAACATTTTTAGTGCGATCATTTTAACATTCAAGGCATTTGATTTTTACGATTTTAAGTGCAAACATGAATGGTCAAGTCATAAGTAAGATTGACCGTGCAAGAATAGTGGCTTTAGTTGAAGAAGGTCATTCTCAAAGGTTCGTGGCAAACAGAGTTGGCGTTTGGCAAAGTGATGTGTCTCGTGTATGGAACCGGTATCTCCAGACCAATTCTCTTCGTGATAGACCTAGAAGCGGTAGAAGGCGTGTTACTAATCAGCGGCAGATCTTGATTGTTTAGAGGAAGGACTTGTAGTGTTGAAGTACTATCCCTTTCTTCATTAGTGTAGTTTTTCGAACAGAGAGGTGTGCTTGATTCAAAAATGTTCAATTTTGATTGCTGCACGCCATTTACGAACAATCCGTCTTCTCTTCCGCCATTGTGTTGGGTTATGTTTGTTCCTTTTATAGAAACATTGTTTAGTTGTTGATTATCTTCAGACAGCATTGATAATATAAGCAATCCCCTTGATAAACTCTTCTTTGACATGTTTGTTTTATACATCGAACCTAAAAATAACACACTACTTTTTGCAGTTCTAGGTCTAAAATCAACAAAAAATAAGTAAGTGGAGTATTACCTGTAGTGCTTTTTCAAAACAAGCAAAAGAAATATCTTCTTGTAACAGAGTAAAACCACACTACTGTATTATAATTACTTCGCTAATTGTAATAATAATTAGGAACTTCCTCTCTAAAAGCATACACAACCTACAATATTCACAGTGAAGCAATGTAATTTACTGTTGTTGCTTGCGTACACTGCTGAATAAATTGCAGTTTAAAACGTAAACAAAACTGGAGTTGTTGGTGTAGTAGCAAAACAGCTGGTCAGTCACATTGACTGGTATGATAGAAGAATGCCCTAACTCCACTCTCCTGTGCTAAGAAAAAAGGCCCCAGATCCTTGACTCTTTGGGTTGGTCCGGCTTACTTGATGAATAAAGGCCCTAAGTACAAATCCACATGTATTTAGGGTGTTCTTACTTATTAATTGCTACATAGGGCCATCTTATATCAAAAACAACAGCAAACTGGAGTTAGGGCCAAAATAAAATACACAATAACTAACCTCTGAATTGGATTTATGGCCTTTTAATGTCATAAAAAGGTGTATTTTTCCACAAAGAATTGAAAACTGCAAAAAAAAGCACTAAAACAAATTTGGGAGTTAGGGCCTTTTAACTTATGGGGGCAGTATATCCACTTAACTATCCGAAGAAACCCGACCACGGCAATACCAGCACTCCAAAGAGATATGAGACATGCGTTGGGAGTTCAAGTATCGATCTCGACATTACGAAGACGAATACTTGCGACAGGTTTGAGGTATCGCCGACCAATAAGAGTGCCCAGACTACAACCCGAGCACAGAGTTCGCCGACTACAGTGGGCTCAAGAACACGCGGCCTTGCCTGAGGGATTTTGGAATTCGGTGTTTTTTTCCGACGAGACAAGGATTTGTTTGGTACAAGATAGCCATCGAATACGTGTGTGGCATGATCCAACGAGAGCTGCTCAGCTTGCCCAAGCTCGCCCCGTGCCGCCATTCAGAGGAGGAAGTGCTATGTTTTGGACTGGTATCATGTTAAATGATCGCACAGAATTAATTTAGGTCGAGGGAACGATGACTGGTGATAGGTATCTCAGAGAGACTCTACATCCTCACGTGAGACTACGGCGCGCAGCTGTTGGCAATTCCTTCGTTTTTATGGACGATAACGCCCGACCTCATCGGACCAGAGCTGTAAATGAGTATCTTGAAACTGAAGGGATCAATCGTTTGAACTGGCCTGCCCTATCTCCTGACATGAATCCCATAGAACATGCTTAGGAAATGCTTGCCAGGGAAGTGGCAGCACGCAGAAATCCACCCAGGAGTGTACAAGAGCTTGTTCATGCGGCACAAGAAGAATGGCGAAATATTCCTCAACAGAATATCAATGATTTGGTAAACAGCATGGGCAGGCGACTTCAAGCTTGCATAAATTCTAGAGGTGGAAATACTCTTTATTAAAAGTTCTCATGCAGGTTCTCACTTAACCTTTTCTTTGAAAAGAATCAATATGTATTTAGTTTATTTAATTTCTAAGAATACTTTTTATGTTCAAAGCAAGTTTATTATTGGATAATAAAAATGTTTGACAAATAAACACGTTTTTTCTTATTGAAACCAATGATTTGATTAATCTCTGATCCATTTATAATGAACACATTTTTTTTTCGGAGATATAGGGTGATGCAAAACTTTCGAATCTTATTTCATTTGATAAATCTCAGAACTATTTACATACCAGTTCCACTAAAAAGCTTAGTTTTGCTGGTTTCATACAAGAATTTTTTTCATTTGAGCAGTGCCATATAATAGTTTTTTCCGCCTACCTCTATCCAAAGTATGCATTTCCTGGCCTCATTGTAGGTAGCAAAGTCGTACTTTTCCTTCCTAGGGCGTAAAAGTACTTTTACTCCCTAGGAAGAAAAAGTAAAAGTGACGTCATCAATGAAATAACTTATACGGCATTGACGACCTATAGTATATAATATTATTTAAGTATAAATTTTACCGTCCATTCATAGAACACCCTGTATTTTGCAAAATGGTAGGAATCAGTGAATTGCTATTTCAATTTTACGATTCTTACATTACCAATTCATAGATACATTCGGTTTTCGAAATTATGACAGAAATATTATATTATATTTATAGCATGCTATGGTCTATTGACAGATTAACAGTTTCAAAGTGACTTAGGTCGCAGAGTACACCATCTGTACTCTGTGGTTAGGTATTTATATGATATTATATATAGGGCCATTCGCACCGATTATCCTAAAAATTCATACTTAACTAAGTGACACTTATAATTTATGTGGAACTTTGTTCGCGCCGTACCTCCCTTAGCTAAGTGGGAGGTTCCATGTGACAACGCCGCTATTTTCAAAATATTTTTTCGAAAAAGAAGATCTTGTCAGGAATTAACGGCAATCGTTTGATCCAGTTTGATCTATGCGTTTGGTATAAGTTGGTTTCATCTTTGGTTTTCACGTTTTGATAAGTAATTTTTCTCCCGAGTAGTAATTTAAATATGAGCGGATAAAAACGATCTAGTAGAATAAATTCCACTACACGTGAAAAATCATTATTATCAGATATTTTTAGCAAGTATAAAAATGTCATAGAAAATAAACAATTTCGATTTCTCCAAGAAAATTGAGAGCGTTTCCTTCGTCATTCTAAATAAATATATTAAAATAATTGTTCTTTATGTCTGGGTATGCCGTATTCAATTATCTATATCAATAAATTATTTCTAAATAGTCATCATCTTCTTAAATTTCCATTTCTATAAGAAAAATTACAAATACAAAGTTCTACCAAAGCACAATTTACTCAAATCTCAACTGTCATAGATAAACTTCAAAATTAGAATTTCGAGGTTGAGTGAAACTTTAAGCCGGGGATATTCCGAGCTTAGTTAAGGTATCCTTAACGCCGCGTTAAGAATGCCTTTGAATACGGTGCTAACGACTAAGTGACACTTAGTGGATTTAAGTGACACTTAACGTTCAAGTGTAACCGGTGCGAATGGCCCATAATATATTTATATAATACATCAACAAAATATGAAATAATATTTGAAAAATAAGGGATTCAAGCGAATTTGCGAAAGGCGGAAAAATCATATGTAGAACATGGGAGTAAATTGCCTTTTCCTCCCTTGAATGATTACTGCTCTCCGCTACGCGTCGGGCAGTAAACTTTATCCTCGGGAGGAAAAGTAGCATTTTGCTCCCCTGTTTCACAAATAGCTATTTTTTCTATTTATATTCACTAAATAAAGGTTTTTTCAAGGCTAGGTCATTGAGGGTATGAAAAAATACCACATATTAGCTCGACAAAAGTAGGTTTATTGATAATCAAAAATATTTTCCATAATTAAAACTATGAACCAAGCAATAATTATTATCGCTTGGTCATCGAACTACAACTTCCTACCTGAAATAATTTTTTTTCTCTCAATAGTAGAATTTGAAACTGATTAGTATACGAAGGGGAAGGAAGATATTTTCAATAGGACTAGCTTAACCTTAGTATATCCTTCCAATATCATTTTGAACTCCAGGTTATCCCAAAGATGAAATATTGGGTTTGGGAAGAAGTGGTATGTATGGAATTAGTTGTGTTAGGAAGTATGTTTGGCAGACTACGAGATATGTTGAAGTTAGTTTTAAAGAACGAATTTAACAAATTAAGTCAATAAACTTTCTAGACCTTACCATGTAAAATATGAGTAATGAACATAATTTTTCAATATTTCACAAACCATCACATAAAGACAGTTTATAATAGTTCGGTCCACACATTCAGCCTTCAATAGTGTTGAGGTTGTTTTTTAATATTGTCATTTTAACCATGTAAATTATTATTTTGTTGTTATGTGATCAAGTAGTAAATCATGGATACTAGATAAGGAGAACTAACTCATATGGGAAAAATTGACAAATCTGTCCTCAAAATCGTCTTTCTAAGTAGTTTGGTTTTTGACCGCAGCGTGCGCATTGTACCTTAAGAACCCATTTCTGACAGAAACTACAATAACCTTACTTTTTATAGATGACAGTACGACAGTAGTCCAATAGTAAACATTACTAAAATGCAAAGTAAGAACTAGAAATATAAAAATTATTTAAAATAGGCAGGATGTTCGTTGTTAAAAGCCATTGCAATAGTGGTTGGTAGTGCAGATTAGGTATAAAACGAAGATGCAAATTGAATTTAATTCAGGAAAACTGAAGTTTTTTCAGTAATCAAAAATATTCAGATAAATAAAGTAGGAGATAATTATTATCTTGAATCAAAATTATAATTATACCCCACTTGTGAGAAGTATAGAAAAAGCACAATTGCACACAGAATACTTTATTTTGCTGATATTATTCTGTTATATACAAGTATACCTTTTATAAGAGATCAAGAAGAAGAAAGGCGAACAATGATTTGAAGAAAAACTAGAGGTTGATAAGAACTGAGTTATGAAACTAATCTGATGAAAGTACAAGTATGCCTTTTATACAGAAAAAATATGAATTCAGTTGATATTCAGATAAAAATAGGAAATGAAAATATAAATGAGGTGAGAACATGAATTCAAACAAATATATTCAAGAAATAGAACAAAATTATGCAATTATTGGTGCACTTTACAAATAGGGATTAATGAAACCATAAGACATTGAAACTAATCAATGACACTTATTTCTTACCAATCTACAGCCAAGTAAATTCAGTCTAGGCAATTATGGAATAGCATCAATAGATAAAACACAGAGTATTAAAAATAGTGTAGTGAATGTTTTGTGCAGTTGAGTTAATGAATATCAACAGATATATATATAAAAATCAAAGGAGACACAATGGAAAAGAAACAAGTAACGGTGACTAAGAAAGATGAACACATCACGATCAGATCGTATAAAATGAGAGACACAACTGTAGCTACTGGATATAAAGATATTACCAACGAAAAACTTGAAAACAAATACAACGAC